>PRKT01000909.1:37882-57840 GCA_003671525.1 Saccostrea glomerata | reverse complement strand
CCGACACCTATGCTCAAACGTACGAGTCGAACCTGAACTTGGACAACAGACAAGAGAATTTTTAAGAAGCTAATTTTAGGTAGAATGTGAAATTCTCACGGGGGGGGGGGCGGGGGGTGCTCTCTCTTTCTATCTGTTTTTTTTCTAGTAATCATTAATTATTTATGTCTAGAAATTTAATTCACATTAAATTCTGGTCAGCGCAACTTCTTATAAAACACTGAGCTGAGTTTTGTCGAACTTTCGAGATATTTATAGGAGTCAATGTGTGTCTATAGATTTGCATATCACCAGGAAATTCCGAATTCTATATTTTTTCGGGAATTTCCGCACTTTTACATTTAGATTTTGGCCATATCTTGAATATAAAGATGAGCAGTTTGTCAGCGCAATTCCTCATAAACCGCTCCACACAATTTCGTCAAACTTTGCAGATATTTAGGACACAATGTGCATAAATGTGCATATAACAAGAAAATTACGATTCCTTTATTTTTTCTGGGAATTTCAGCACTTCGACTTTTGGGGGAGCGTGGGGTATGTTTTCATTCATTGTGCATAAAATTATAAATAACTTTAAATCAAATTATATTAGGTCTAATAAAGCCAATACACAGTATTTATTTGAATAATAATTAATCATAAAGAAATCAATCTGTTTCAGACGTTCTTAAATTATTTTTATGAGACTGTTAATATGCATGTTTTATTACACCCGCCCCCCCCCCCCCCCCCCCCCCCCCCGCCCTCCTATCACAGGAAAATATCTTCAGAAGGTGAAATGATTCGTAATAATGCATGCTTTACTATAAATTTAATGAAGTTAAACCATGTAATCGTAAATTCTCTTTGCAACATTTACAGACAAGAGTAATGTTTAGTTTTGAAAAAATCACTTGCATTTTTTTCATTCAACCCCACTGAGCTTTCAACCTTTGATATTTTCCCTGAGCAAATAAAATGATCGGCATGGGCCACGTGTGTCCAAGCATCTTTTACTGTTGAGTTACCAATGGATTACTGAGATGCATTTTTCAATAAAAGTAAAATAGGATAATTCATTCGACATGTGCACATCCCTGTAACGATAGCAGTATCTTCAGGTAAATGTTTTATCACTGCGTTTGACGCGTTTTCTCGACCTGCATGGATTTTTGCTGTACATGAATGTATTCCGTGTTAGTGTATTTTCTATATTGCAGCGAATGCATTCAAAAATAATTTAATTCTCGGTATCGTTCTATTGTTTGGTTGAATTCTTACTTTTCAAACATGTATTTGGTCAGTTTAATCAGTTTATGGACTTCTAAAAACTATGCTATCGGAGATGTGTACATGTCGACAGCCAGGCTAAAAATCACTCAAGTGAAACAATTCTACAAGGCTATATATAGCAGGTACAGGTGGCCAAAAATCTTCGATAAATATGGCGGAATTGAAGAAATATGGAGGACAAGGGCGTACAGGAATGTAGTAAGTCGTACAAAGATGAAAACTGATGCCTTTTTAAGAGTTCATGTCAGCTTTAACTATTAGTTGCTTAATGGAATCCAATTGATGCTGAAAGACATTTTGAATATTTGTGTTTGCCCTAATGAAAACTTTACTCTATAACTTAACTATATTTTTATTTTCTTTAGATTTGCCTGGTTACAGAAAAGCTGAAAAGGCCAAAATCGAGAATGTTCATTCCATGCTGGATTTCTTTACATATCTTTTGACCGAAGGTTATTTCACTAGCACAAATGTTGTTGTAATGCAATTACTTTTACGATGCATCGACCGTTATGACTTGGAAGAGAAATGCGTATCGTATGCAAAATCGAAATCACAAGCTTTGTGTTTTTTTGCCCAAAATCAGAAACCAGGTAATTTTTTTCCATTGAAATGCCCATTTCGTGTCAAAATGAACTTTCCTGAACTTAATTTACTGATTGAAAAATATTTCTTATCTTACAGTTAATGGATACACCCATGTACATTTTCACATTTCTGAAAATATTATAAATTACCCACCAGAATATGCAGAAAACATAAGGCAGATGGTTGCAGAATTTGTTGATTGTCCTGAGGACTGCAATCAATGTTTGCAGATAGATGGTATAAGGCAGTCGTCAAGTTTTACTTTGATCCTTTCAATTAGCAACGAATATGCAGAGAAGATAAATTATTTGACGGCAGAACAGCTTGCCTCGTTTGGAAAATACTCTGTTGATAAAATTAGTTTTGATGATTACACAATTTACATAGAACCAAATGGTCAATGTAAGTAATAGAGAAAATGGAAACCATTTCTAATTGCTTGAGAAAATGGTCTTCCCATTCATCTTTATATCTTCATATGTGTTCTTGTCTATAACAATTTGGATATATCTGTTATTGCAGCTAGGATTAGGCTGTCCGTAAAACATATAACTAATCAATCTGTACTTACGTCTCAGAACTACAAATATATAACGTCATATTCTGACGTCGTAATAGAATATGACGTCAAGTCACTGCATACTTGAGCTGACAAAACAAGGAAAGTGTCATAATTTTAACATAGCATGTAGATTTTTTTTTGGGGGGGGCATTGCTGTTTAATTCAAGTGTTGGGATTGCATTTTAAGCTGCAGTGTGCTGTTTTGGTGTAAATCATTTGAAATTTAGATACCCCTGTTTCATTTGCTTGTCGATATGCAGACATTTAAACAATAGCTTAAGCTAATGTGTGAAACGCTCCCCTTACACGTCCGTAGATGGAGTAAGATTTTAAGAATCGTGTTTACATTTGACTGGTACAAGTGATAAAAAAGGATAAATTGAAGATACACTGTATTAGGTGTGAATCTACAAGAGAACTAAGTCCTCTAACTGAATTTTGCTGGGGGATTGTGTGTAAATTATCCATTTTTGTATAATATGCGATAAGAGTGGAGAATACCCCCTACTATGTTGGTCATTTGAATTTGAAAAATATTATTTTAACGAGTAAAAATAAAACCTTCCCCGAGCACTCACTTTCTCATCGGGATCTTTACCAGAGATCCCGATGAATTGATCTATGCAACAAATGTTGCACAATAAATTTGTTTTGCACTTATACCGAAGCGATTTTTGTGCAACATTTAAGAATATTTTAAATGTCCGTCACGTGATCAACACAGTCGTGTGACATCACAAAAATGCTTTTTTGTCAGACCTGATTAAACTATTATCTCAAGTTCACTGCAATTTCAATCAGGATTACATATTTTAATAAAAATATAGCTTAAAAGAAAATGTATATTCTAAAGTAAGCCTTCGGGCAGCCATATCATAACTGCGATTGTGTAATTGGCTAAAAGATTTCTTTTGATGCTCGAGATCTTTAAGAAATTAATGTTCATTTATGTTCATAACTCAATCATTTAAACGTAAAACATAGAAATTCTAAATATCAACATTACTTTTGAGGGTTGGGCTCCTTAGAAATTAATTTTACTGGTAAGAAAATTATATCAGTATCACTAATAATTTTATTTTTTACATGCTCATGATTTATGTTCGATCATGATTAGCTGCAGAACTGTAGCCCTCCGAATTTTTTTTGACAGACTGCAAAGCTACAGTGCCCACATTGAAAAATTGTATATTTATTGTGCACAAAAACATTGCGCTTGGTTCTGCATTAATACGTCCAAATTGAAACCCTTTACTCAATTACAAAAAAGATATATACCAAACAATTTTTTACTTCTTTATCAATTAATCTCGTAATTGACATTTAGACAGAATTATCTTGCAAACCAAAATGACATAAGAAGACAAAATTTTCCTTGATCTCAATTTCAAGGCCAGGAGGGCTAGAAACATCAATTATAAAGAATGTTTTGTTGTGAAAACAGTGAAAAAATATGTTAGGAAGACACGGTTAGTAATATTTTGAAATAATAAACATGGAGAAATGAATCGAGAAACAGCACACTTTTTTGTGCGCAATACGTATACAGCTATTTCAATGGGTGGCACTGTAGCTCTCCGGTCTGTCAATATTTTTTCGAAGAGCTACAGTTCTGCAGCTAGATCACGATTTAATTCTAATTTATAAAACAATTTGTTATTTAAGTAATAGAAACAATTCTGACTCTAAAATATGATCATTTTGTTTTTGAGAGAGTTTTAGTTAATCTTGTGTGCAAACAACATTCTAAGGCAACGTTTAAAAGTATACTTAAAATTGTGTCTCGTAGTCTTTGTTCAAGTTGATCAGAAATTTCCAATAATTTTCAGATCGTCGTCAACAGACGTTACAAAAATGGAGAATGGATGACAAATCATACTACGAGACAAAGATTTACAACGAAGTTTTGAAAAAGTTTGAAAAAACAAACTCAATTATTTTATATGGACGTCCCGGGTCAGGAAAAACAGCATTGATTCGTCATCTTGCTCTGCAGTTCAACGAAACTTACGTAATGATTCCCGTTTCTGACTTATCTGAAATAATGGCATTTGATTGTAATGAGCACCCTTACTTATTTTTACTTAATGTGTCAATGGAAAACAGGCTTTATTCAATTTTGCAATCTGGGTATATTTCACAGATTTTGAAAGGCAATGATTCAAAAATCATCATTACATGCGCAGACAATGTAAATTTAAGTACAACGATACTGCAATCTAAAGTACAGGAGCTCATTAACTTTCATAGTTTTGAACTTGATGAAAAAGAAAAGTGTGGCATTTTGGAAATCTCCAGCAAAAGGAAGGGGATTCCATGTTTATCTTTGGATGACATTTCAGACTTAAGTCATCATTCGTTGCCGCTACTGTGTAGAATATATTTTTCTGACCCAAATCTAAGATGTTTTGGAAAACGTTTTCTCAAAGAACCTTGGTCATGTTTACATAAAGAACTCGACAGGCTTTTATCAAAACACAGTTTGAACTATGTGTCAATGGTACTATGTGTACTCCATGAAAACAGTATTTCCAAAAGTATTCTTGAAAACAGTGCAATTATCAATGATGTTTTTCATTCTTGTAGGTTTAACACAACTTACACTATAGCTGAAATTTTGGATTCCCTTGCAAGCTTGCTTGGTTCTTATATTACAAAAAATGGTTCTCATTTTGGCATCTCTCATTATTTGTTGTTGAGAATTGTTGTTTCCCATTATTTTCAAATATCCCCAGTAATAGTTATCAAAAATGTTTGCATTCCCTTTCTCATTAATGGCTTTCTATCCACGAATACAGGTGATGACAAGCAGCTATGTTTTGAACTGGATGGATTATTGCTTGAATTACTTGCTGAGAGATTTCACAGAGAGATTGAAAAGAGAAATTTTTTTGTACTAGAATCTTGTCTTTTCCTTAATTCCAAATTTACTTCATCATTCATCTGTCTTTTGAAAACAAAATCATTTGCAGATCTGGAAGGTATATATTTTCGTTGGCAATTTCAAAACCTAAATGTCAACTTGAAATCAGACAGAACACAAAGTTTTTTTGACAAATTAGCAGGCAGTCGAACAGATGTTAATGCAATATGCTATATGGTTTACCATGGGCGTGTTAGGATTTTAGAATGTCTTCTTCGTCTTGATTTTAAATATAAGGAGTCATTCAAAGTGTTTGGATCAACAACCGATGAAAGGAAAAAAATTCTGTTACTTGCATGCTACAATGGAGAACCCAAATTGATCTCTTTGATACTGAATTACAATATGAAAAGGTTACAAATTACAAAAAATCTTTTCGATGCTTATATTCCAAGAACTATGTTAAACTGCATCATGTGCATTAACAATATACATAAAATAAATGTCCAATCTCTGGTTTGTGTTGCTTCACAATTGGGCCATTCGACAGTAGTAGAAAAACTGATAGAGTATGGTGCTGAGTGTAACAAGTGCGATTGTGAGGATAAGTCACCGTTATATGTTGCTTCAAAATATGGTCACCTATCAGTAGTAGAGAAACTTCTTAAACATGGTGCTGAATGTGACAAATGCGATTGTGATAACAAGTCACCGTTATACGTTGCTTCAGAATCAGGTCATCTGCCAGTAGTGGAGAAACTAATTGAACATGGTGCTGAATGTGACATGTGCGATTATTTTGACATTTCACCGTTATATATTGCTTCGCAATCGGGTCACCTGTCAGTTGTGAAGAAACTACTGGAACATGGTGCTGATTGTAACAAATGCGATAGGTATGGCAAATCACCTTTATACGTTGCTTCAGAATCAGGTCATCTGTCAGTAGTGGAGAAACTAATTGAACATGGTGCTGAATATGACATGTGCGATTATTTTGACAAGTCGCCGTTGTATGTTGCCTCAAAATCCGGACACCTGTCAGTTGTGGAGAAACTTATTCATTATAATGCTGAAATTGACAAATGTGATATCTATGACAAGTCGCCATTATATGTTGCTTCAAAATCAGGCCACCTGTCTGTTGTGGAGAAACTAATTGAAAATGGTGCTGAAATTAACAATTGTGATATTTATGCTCAATCGCCGCTATATGTTGCTAAAGAATCAGGTCACTTGTCAGTAGTAGAGAAACTAATTGAACATGGTGCTGAATGTGACAAGTACAGTGGTAGGGGAAAGTTGCCGTCATATGTGGCTTCAGAATTAGATCATCTGTCAATTGTGGAAAAACAAATTGAGCATGGTACTGAGTTTTATGAATACCATAAGAATGGCCAGTCAACATCATTTAAAGTTTTCAAAAGAGCTAACCAGTCAGTTGTAAATAAAATATTTAAATATGATGCTGAGAGTAATAGATCCGATAGTGATACAGACAGTGAATATGTGGCTTCAGAATTAGATCATCTGTCAATTGTGGAAAAACAAATTGAGCATGGCACTGAGTTTTATGAATACCATAAGAATGGCCAGTCAACATCATTTAAAGTTTTCAAAAGAGCTAACCGGTCAGTTGTAAATAAAATATTTAAATATGATGCTGAGAGTAATAGATCCGATAGTGATACAGACAGTGAATATGATGTTTCAGAAGTAGATTTCTGGCTATCATCATTAAGAACAAATACGCGTGATGGTGCAAACGTAAAACAAACTGGTCATGGAAATGTCGACTATTTTACAAATCGGTTATCCCCATCGCATTCCAATTCCTCTCTATCTTCAAATGCATCTATTTGTTAATATTGCCCATGCAATACTTACATTTTATTTAGACAGAATCATTTTATATTGTGTTGATTTTGTAGATCTTATGTAGTTTTTTTATAGCAATTACTTTGTATTAATAATTTATATGTAGCTTTATTTATGTGGCATCTGAACATGCACGAGACATGTTTCGTAAATGACATTATTTTCTTGATTTACTTAACACAATACTGGGACATTTACGAGTAATACTTTCCGATTTTTGATCTGATATTACAATCAGACAGAGTACTGTTTATCTGTTATAACAAAATCGTGTTACCATATGTTTTCATGTCAAAACATACGTAAAAGTATTTAATATCTTTATATCTGTGAATCTGTCATTCATTTCACTTAAGGTTTCGTCAAAGGTCAACATGTCTAAAAAAAATCATTTTTACAATAGCTTCAAAACTATGTCTGGTATAAAGTCAAAACGTTTAAAGTTTATAAACATATCATTGATTGATTGATTGTATACTGTTTAACGTCCCTCTCCAGAATATTTCACTGATATGGAGACGTCACCATTGCCGGTGAAGGGCTGCGAATTTAGGCCTATGCTCGGCACTCAGGGCCATTGAGCAGGGAGGGATCTTTATCGTGCCACACCTGCTGTGACACGGGGCCTCGGTTTATACGGTCTCATCCGAAGGACCGCCCCATTTAGTCGCCTCTTACGACAAGCAAGGGGGTACTGAGGACCTATTCATAGAAAGTATCACTTGATAACAAACATTTTAAAAAAAATATTTTTTGAGAAAAATTGTCAAGGAAAATGTGCATCTTAAAAGAAAAATGCACCTGCTTAATGCTGTCCTTTTTGTGAAAACCAACATTGTAGAAAAAATGTATGCTTATCATTGTAGGGCAAGTTGGCATGAATGGTCTCTGAAAGGTTGTTTTTGAAAGCATGACATGTATAAAGAAAAGACCCCTATAGAATCCGCCATTTGCAGTGTACCTTCACTTTAAAGTCTTAACATTTGGACAAAATAAAAAGGAAAAACAACTTTCCAGAAGCTATCCAAGACAAACTTGCCCTTTATTGATAAAAATATTTTGTTTCTGCAATGATGGTTTTCACTTAAAGCACGGAGTAAATTAGGTGTATTTTTTTTTGAAAATATATGGATTTTTTAGAAGAATTTTTCTCAATTTATATAATTCCAAGTATTTTATTTATCAAGTGGTACCTTTTATCTGTTAATCAATGAAAAATTTATAAATTGTAAAAGTTTTAACTTTTTACCTCACATAGTTTTGGGGCTATTGTAAAAATAAATTTTTGGACATGCTGACCTTTGACGAAATCTTAATGTCATCACCAGTGATTTATTTATTTTACTGTATTGTTTAAATTCTTATAAATAATCATATGTAATTTCAATATTTAGTCCGAAATATACAAAGACCAGCGTCTAGGACCATGAATTTATAATTAGAAGAGACATAAGTCAAATTTTCGATTATAGATATCTTAAATTCACTTTCACAAATAGCAGCAAATTCATTTAATATTCCAATGCAAACACTTGTTGAATTGTCTGTTTTATTCTCATTAGTATTTAAAAATTCATACTTTTTTGAAATATTGACTTTGACTCAGTTCATGGTCTTGAGACCAGTATTCGATTCACCGTAGGCTATCGATCACGTAAAATATGTTTCCTTTTTTATGTAAATTGTTTTCAATGTTTAATAAATATAGAATCATATATCATTTCTTTTATCATTGAAATGGCATATTTCTTGATGCTCACTCCTCCATGGCACCTGATGCCACCTCTGATGTTTTGGAGGTCTGTATTTGCTCTGCTCTTATTTTGTATTGTTTTATATTTTGTCCACTTTGGAATACGTCACACTTAGGAAGGTCGGTAAAATCGTGGATCAATTGATCAAAAGTATATAAAAATAACCAACACTGATACTGATTTCTAACATTTTCATTTTTCCTCAGTATATGTTTCATCCATATACATTAAATGCATTTTAACACTATAGTTGTGACGATTATGTAAATGCAAAGTAAAAGCAAATTCAGAGAAACTTAATATTTTATAAGGCCACCTTGATTGGAAATGCATAATAAATACAAAATAAGCTGATACTGAAATCGCTTCAACAAACTTTACGCAACAATTTATGTTAATGATACGCAAATGCATACCCGAAGCAATGAACTGTTACGATAAGACACAACGACAAACCATTGATGAACTCTTTAAAATAAAATATGCGTTCAGGTATAGATGAAGGAAAAATAACACGAAGGAATAAAATAAAGAAGAGTTTGGGAAAGTTAGAAATATAATCATTACAATACTGATTCTCATTTAATCGGAACAAATAAGAATAATAATTTGCTATACCGGAAATTAATAATAACTGATAAAGTCACTTTGATAAGGAATGTATTGGTACAAAATCAGCTGATATCAAAAACCGCTACGAAAAATTAACGCAGCAATTAATGTTAATTATGTGCAAATATATACTGTAAACCAAATTATCGCGACTTTTGCAAAAGCCTTGTCGTCGCGTATATTTTTTCGCCGCGACCAGATCCTTTAAATCTCTGAGTCTATAAACAACAGAAAATAAAGGCTTCATTGCGAAAATTCATCGTCGCCACTACTTTACCTTTAAAATAGCAAAATAAAGTTCTTGCGAATAAAAGTTGGTTTTCAGTACGCAAAAGAAACTGTAAAAAGAACAAAAATCCAAGAATGAAGAAAAAAAAAAGAATATAGCTTTGGAAAATTAGAAAAATTATCATAACAATATTCGTTCTCATTTAATCAAAGCAAATAAGAGTCATAATAAGCTTTATTATATAGCTAATAAATAGTCTTTAATAAACAAGAAAAACTACTAAATATCCAGAGAAATTTAGAATTCAATATCTTAATATTTTATTGAACGCTAACTATGCATATTGCATATGATTGTAACGTGTCGAGCGGAATGTTTATGTTTATGAAGATATTGACAGTAGTGAAGGAAAAACTTCAAGAGTACTGTGCAACTATATATTCAAGAAGTGGTGTAAATCAAATGTGGATACTTAAAAATCTAAAGAACTTTTGGACAATTTGAAATCACAAGACTTGACAAAAATCAACAGCTTAAAAACTTACGACTTTTCAACTTTACACACAACGATTCCCCACTACAAATTAAAATCCAGGCTTTTTGATATCATTGACAGCTGCTTCTTCAACAAAAATGGAACTCGTAAATTTACTTACCTCGTCATTGGTCAATTGAAAAATTATTTTGTTAAAACAGATTCTGATTGCACACATAAGTTATCTGAAGTTGACATCAAGAAGATGCTTGAGTTTCTGATTGACAATATCTATGTGGTTTTTTGGAGACCAGGTATTTCAACAATCTATTGGAATTCCCATGGGTACAAATTGCGCTCCGTTATTAGCAGACTTATTTTTATATTCACATGAAGCAGAATTTATGCAAAATCTTATGCGTAAAAAAAGAAGAAAACACTTGCTGTGGCCTTCAACTCGACATTTAGATATATCGACGACGTATTGTCAATTAATAATGATAATTTCTATTCCTACGTCGATACGATATATCCTGGTGAGCTTGAGATAAAAGATGCCACAGAGTCCGACACTTCTGCTTCATACTTGGATATTTTACTTGAAAAAGACACTAATGGTAAGCTAACAACCAAGCTATATAATAAACATGATGACTTTAACTTTTCTATCGTCAACTTCCCTTACTTATGCAGCAATATACCTTCATCACCTGCATACGGAGTATATATATCTCAGTTGATTCGATACGCAAGAACGTGCTCTACGTATGAACAATTTCTTAAACGAGGTAAATTATTACAAGCAAGTTGATGAAACAAGAATATCAACAGTCTTGTTTAAAGTCATCATTTCGTAAATTCTATGGTCGATACAATGACCTTGTCAGCAAATACAATTTATCATTGAGTCAAATGCTGACTGACGTTTTTCATACCAATTGTTAGTCCATTATTTATACACTGAATTGACGACGGATTTTTTCCGTTATTTCCTGATCATGACAGCGAGCACACGGCGGGTGTGACCGGTCGGCAAGGGATGCTCACTCCTCCATGGCACCTGATCCCACCTCTGATGTTTCGGAGGTCCGTGTTTCCTCTGCTCTTATTTTGTATATTGTTTAATGGACGTTGAGATTGAATACTGTTCGTTATCTCCATATCCTTCTTATAGCAATCAGGGTTCGTACCTTGTTAATTCAAAGTTTTGGGGGATGCTTTCCAATAACAATTTTCTTAATAAATGATTGGCAAGTAATTGATTACAAAGGTCTGCAAAATATACAAATAAATGGCCAACCTTATCTTGGTTAATAATCACAACAATATTGAATAGTGAATCAAATAATTACAAAGGATTGAGAACTAGCTGTGGGTAGGCTATCCATAACACTGGTCAACCTCGAACTGACGCTTGTACTGCAGCCTTATTCAAGACACAGTCAGTACAAGTGACAGCCCTTCAGCTGCTGTGCACACTGCTAGCCTTATTCAGGCAGACACACTGCACACAACAGTCTGGTTGCCAGACGGGTCAACAAGCTTTATGACAAGTGTGGTTAGCCTCTGAGTGGCTTGCCATTCCGAAAACACAACAGCCTTTTTAGCAACAATAACAATCTTTATAGACTATACCTTACTTATTTTCAGGTCTATCTCTAATGTAAGCTGACTTGATTTCTTGTAAGTATCACTTACTATTGTGATGTCCTTTACACAGCTTGCACTGGAATGAACGCTCGATTGATTGATTGTATACTGTTTAACGTCCCTCTCCAGAATATTTCACTGATATGGAGACGTCACCATTGTCGGTGAAGGGCTGCAAATTTAGGCCTATGCTCGGCACTTACGGCCTTTGAGCAGGGAGGGATCTTTATCGTGCCACACCTGCTGTGACACGGGGCCTTGGTTTATACGGTCTCATCGGAAGGACCGCCCCATTCAGTCGCCTTTTACGACAAGCAAGGGGGTACTGAGGACCTATTCTAACCCGGATCCCCACGGGGTTAATGAACGCTCGATCCCCACGGGGTTAATGAACTCTCGATGCCGCGCTTCAGTATTATATAATTTTTAAGGCGGATGTTAACATCTACATCTACATTCTAATCACTGAATCGAAATGATAACAATATAAATTTCCGGAATATTACATGATCCGAAAAGATTAGAAAGGCAAGACGTGTGAAAGTAATTGTCGATTTGTAATAAAGGTGTTTAAAGTTTGTCACGTAGAAAAGTGACATTGATCATATGTGATAGATGTAGAAAACTTACAAGCAAATATACTGTTATGATTAAGTTAGAATCTTTCACCATGTAGAGATCTATTTACAATATCATATGAATTGAAATCAGCTATTCATGACATTTAAATATTATGTAAACAAGACAAGTTTAAATCTTTACTTAACTCCAAGGAATCTCACTAAGATAAGTGTATGAGGTAGAGAAGTTCGACATCGAGAAACTATGCAACTAAATGGAGACTGCGCCGGATGAACAAATAATGTCTTTTTTTTCTTATGATAATTTGAAAAATAATTTCAGGTATCAACATTTTTCTAACTTTTGTCGTTTAATGTTCCTTAAAATGTTGGATGCATAAAATTCATAGTATTAATCTTATCGCATCTGTTTTTGAACTTTCAGAATAACCATCTTACATCATGTACTTGTTATTATTTTTCTGTCCAATCAGCCAATAGTATTTTGACACACTCCAAAACATAATTTAAAAGAAAAAAATAACACGTATTTTTCTTTTCTTCAAAAGCATTTTTTTAACAAAGAATCTTTAGAAGTAAGATGAAATCTTTTGAAGAAACTTTTAATTGCCCACATGTTTACCTTGAACAATCTTGATATTTTTATCTCGGTAAAGGAAAAGAAAAATGTATGATACATGTAATTGTATATGGAGGAATAAATCACACCCGTAAGTTCTTATCAAGTTCAATTACAACATTTACCAGAATAAACTATATGTTGGTAGATATAATTTTGCTTAACCTTCAGATTTTTCATTAAAATGCTTCATTTCTATGCGTATATATAGATTCACCTCAAACAAGTGTTTATCATATGGACTACAAATAGTTTTTAAAAAATACCATAGGTGTCAGGCCCGCTGAATACTAAGCTATGCAGACTTTAAATGGGCAGAAGGAAAGGCGTAAAACGTGCAGAAAAAAAATTATTCAGAAACAGAAAACAATGATAAAAATTCTCTGAGAAATGAACTTTAAGTTGGTCACGTGATCAAATCCTTTGAAACCCGAAGGGCTTCTCAGTTGATTTCATCATTTACCAACTAAAAGTTCATTTCCCAGTGAACTTAGTAACATTGTTGCTTATTACTTATATTTACATTTGAGACAAATAAATTTTGGGTAAAACTGCATTTATTACACCAATGGGCCGCCGTATTGCTACGTTGTAACGTGCTTTGACCTAGAAGTTGTTTATTCTTTTAAAGTCCATCTCCCTCCAACATGTTTAAATGTTTAAATTCATGTTTAGCAGTCCAGTTCAGAAAATATAGAATGCACACTGCTGTTTTAGCTGATACCAGGGACGAGATGTTTTTTTATCATATATCTAAAACCAAAGAGGAGAACAAATATTCAGATATTTTTCGATCAAAAAGTTAATAATAATCATATAATTTTGTCGTGAGAAAATTAGAAGTTAATGGTGAATAATAATATATACAGAGCTCCAGTAAGGTGCGTTTTTGCAGAAATACGCATTGAATTTTACAAAATACGCAGTGAAAATTAAAATAGGGCGTACAATTACGCATTAGCAATCATATATAAGCATAATACCACGGAAGTACTGCGAACAATAGGTTAAAGAATACAGGTACGACTTATTTAATGATATGAATTAAGTTTAATTCAGTGTTTTTTTTTTTTTTTTAAATTAGTATAAATTTAAAAACATGTTACTGACCACGAATACTCCATTTCGAGACGAAGAATCAGAGATTTATATTAAAATCGATTCCTATAGATAGAGAAACGATGTACTAGGCATAACTTTTTTTTTTATTATTGACTCAGGCAATTTTTCATTTCTCTCAACCAGCCATATTAACGAAGATTATTTTCTCTCAGCTTACTCTTGATACGATATCTTAAATGAAGGAAACGTTTTCAGTGTCTCTGACTCGATGGTATCTTGACCTACTATATAACCTTCCTTGTCAAAAAAGAATGCTTCACAATTTTAGCAAAAAGTCTTGTTGGCATTTTCAAAATTCATTGAAATAAACGCAGGAACTGACCTTGTCGTTTTTCCTTCTTCAAAAACACTTATATTTCGATTACATTTGCTCAAAATCAAAATAAAGGTCAAAATATTTATATACAAACAAAATATACTTCAGTCATTTCGCTAAAAAATCAAAAACAGGATTGATTTGAAAATCAGGAAGTAAATACACTTTGGGGTAAATAATTATCTGGAGCTCTTATATAGAGAAATATTTGCCTGGTCTGGCCATTAAAAACAATAGTACTGGTGTTTTGAAACATTTCACTTTTAAACACATTAGATAATAAGATTTAAAAGGTCCCAACCTTAAAAAAAATTCTACTTTCATTTTGGATTGAACCAGAGTTACAACTTTTTGTGCAGAGTTTTTTTTCTTTCAAAAATAAGTACATTATTCACAGTGATTAATTATCAAAAGTAAATGGCAAATGGGAATAACTTCGCTAGAATTCAAACTAATAGAGACCTGGCTTGCACCAAAATCATTTGACCAAATCGTCTTCATGTTAAAAAATGTGGAAAAATATTCTTGCTGCTTAAAATTTTTATCTGTTCGCTTTTGATACGCCATGAAGCAGAGAAGATTTTCAAATAAATCATTTAACTACATATTCAACACAGCCCCACCCTACCAATGTCCCAGGGTTATGAAATTCACAAATTTGGAAGAGGATTCCTTACAATCATATCGATACACTAAGTTGAAGATTATCAAAGAATTAACACATTTCACATTGTTAGGAATATAACCTTCTTGGCTCCCGAAAAAGAAATAAACCTGGGGACCACAAGTTTTTAAAATTTTGTAAGAAGCACACTTGTTGATTATAACTATTCGCTTTGTTTATTTGCTAGCATAAACGAGCAGGCAGAAATATTTAACAGAAGTTATGTATGGCACGCCAAATTCACAAAAATGAGATAAACCTAGTTTCACAATTGATAAACTAGGTTTATCGACTGTAAACTATAGTTTACAAACCGTAAACTATAGTTAACGATTCGTTAAGTATAGTTTTCATCTGTAAAACTATATTTAACGGTCGTTAACTATAGTTTACGAATGCTAATCGAAGTTTATCTGTCTGAATAAAGCGTTAACAATAGATTTTGTTGATAAACATAGATTCACGTTTGTAAACTATAGTTGACAATCGTAAACTATAGTTAAGAGTTGTTAATCATAGTTTCACAAATCGTGAAACTGTATTTATCAGATCGTTAACTATAGTTTACGGTTTGTTAACTATAGTTTACAAATCGTAAACCTGTATTTATCAGAAAATCTATGTTTTGCAATCGCAAATGATAGTTTTCGGTGTTAAGTATAGTTTACGGTTGTGAAACATAAATTATCGCGTTAACTATAGTTTACAGATGTAAAATATAGATTAACGTTGTTAACTATAGTTTACAGTCCGTAAACTATAGTTTACAACCGATAAACCTAGTTTACCGATTGTGAAATTATGATTATCTCATTTTTGTGAATTTGGCGTGCCATAGTTATGCATTTTTACCATAACAATGTGAAAATGTGATTATCAACCCTAACCCCAGTACATCTTACTTAGGGGCCATTAATGTAACAATTCCAGATAAATTATTCTTGTTCATTATAACTCAATACTTAAATTCTTTGCTTTATAACCTGGAGCAGTAAAGAACATTTTCAAAGAAATTACGCTTTTTTTTTCTAATTTTGGAATTTGGAAAATACATAAAATATTATCATAACCATAAGAAAGTTTGTTTGAATGACATCATTGAGAAGAGAAGACGATTTTTGAAAAAAATAATTCATTTTCACTACATTATCAATAGTGCACAACCCTAACACCAGAACCCGTGACGGCGTGACCCAGGGGCCACATATCACAATTTTGGTATAGACATCCTTATGCATATCACCATACTTATGTACTTAGTATGCTTCCATACCCAGGATCAGAGGATAATGTTTTCAAAGATGTAATGCATTTTCTCTATATAATAGATAGAATTCTGCCCTCACACGAAACACTGATTCAGGGCCATAAAGTTCACAATTGCTTATCATAACCATAGACAGGCCATATCCATATCGAGTGAAGATTTTCAAAGACTGCCCTTCGTTATATTGGTATCCTCACATATTACCAAGAAAAATATCTGATACTTTTCTGAATCTAAAAATCATGTAGGACTATAGTTATAATTATACAAATTAATCACATATTTGAACTCTGGACATATATCAGCATCAATGTTGTAAATTTCATAACAAACTTTGTTCATGTTATGCATGTTTTAGGTCAAGTAATTCTAGGGTTAGAAATGCCATCTCATAATTAAATGTTTTGATGTTATTTTCAAGATCTGTAAATAAATCTGTTTTAGAACAGATTATACAAAATCAAGTTTTGGAAAACTTTAATATGCCATTGCTGGATACTAAGGATGTATACTGTAAAATTTAGGATGTAAATGACAGAAGCCGGACACAACTAGATAGACTGGACAAGACTTGAAGGCTAAAGCTTCATAAAAATAACAAATTCAAGGCTTTGTACAATATGTCAACAAAAGGAACACATGTGATTGAACAATAATTGAAACACTATTTAGGGTTAATTTAAGAAATAAACAACGTTATTCAGTGAACATGGCATTATGAATAGCAATTGCTCTGCTGGCATATTTCATGATGCGTGCTAGCGCATCATGGAAAATATGCAAGCAGATTGATTACTATTCATAATGCCATGTTCACTTAATAATCTTTGTTTATTACTTATATTTGCATTCTTTTATTTTTTATCAAGAGTATCAGAGGAAATCCTGACTTACATAAGGACGCAGCTTCTTGTCTTCAGTAAAGAAAAACATACGGCTTTAAAATCAGTAAACCTGATTAATGCTCCTTTTCTTTTATAAATCACAAACAATTTATAAAGTATTTCCCTCTCAAACACAGTTATCTGGATACAAGCAGTGCTGTCATGACATTTTTGTTTTGATGCAGCTGTGACGTCATCGATCAACGTTATTAGAATCCTCTGACAAAAATCAATAATTTAACACTATGATGAAAAACGAGAATGCTTTTATAATGATTCTTACTCGGACAGAGTGCTTTTTTTATATTTTTTTTTTAGTTTTTCTATTTATTTTTAATAACTGAAATCATTCTTGAAATAGATATTATAGTTAAAGAAATTTTCTCTTTCTGAATGTTATTACCCAAAGTGTGAAGAGTTATCGTTCTTTGTACAAATATGCATGATACGAAAAAATAAAAATATGGTAGTTCTCTATAAATTTAAAAAGTTTTATTATACAATTAAATACATTGACCAAAATTAAATTTTTAAAGATATGAATCAGCAATTTTAAAAATTCTGAATTTACTTTTTTTTCAAAGAATATTATAAAAAAACTTATTTTTATTCCTCTTATGAAACATTTCATATATATACTTCTCAACAGGTCAAAAATACTTCAATAGAGATTGTTCTACATGAGTGTAATAGAGCAATTGCATTCATAGTCGAAGCAGTTGCGTCTATAGTCCTATGAACGCAGTTGATGAGTACGTGTTCATAGTGGGAGAGAGCAGTGGATATGCAAATATTTCTTCGTAAAGCTACAATAGTTTTAAAAAGAGATTATTTTGAATGCATGGACATTATCTTCTACAGCTTAATAGCTCCTGCTCTATAATGTACCTTCTGCTATTTTATAGGAATAAAACCCTATCAATAAGTGTATTATCTTTCATAATTTAATTTTGATTTCCTTTGGTGAAAGTAATTTTGATTTTGGTTAACTTTTGTAAAAAAAATGAACTATGTTAGTTTGAACATAATAATGACTTTATAATATTTAACAAAATGGATATTCAACCGTAAAGCAAATGTTCCAGTCATAATATATAAAATAAATAATAAATATGTTGCCATTGTTAAAAGCAAAACTTTAAATGCCCGAACTGATAGAAGAATATGGTGTTTATGAAGCGTAACGATTTCATACGAGAAACTTATAAAATTGTGTGCAGACTTCATCAATTATTAATGTGTAATCGATTTCTTCAATTTGTGTGTTCCGGGTATGAGTGTGTGTCTTTTTTGTATCTGACAAAAATATAAATATCTGTGCCTTGTTTTTTGCAAAAATTTGCATATGTAATAATTCAATGAAAATAATAGGTTCCTAATTCTATCAATGTTTGTTAGTAATTATCATTGTTGTCCACATATGTCTGCATTCATTAACAAAACCCAGAAAAAAATGCCTTCATCCAATGCGGTATTTAATCAAAGAAAAACATTGCAGGGAAGTGAGTAATATGTCAACATAATGATCCCTTTGAAAGGTTTGAAACATTGCAACATCTTGCAATACATATATTTGATAGATGAATGCTATTGCCACCTATAAAAGACATTTTCAAACTTAATTATTGAGTTGCAGTTGGTACTAGAAGAAATACAAACGTTAACTTTTTTTAAAAAAAACCTTTCAAAGGGTAAATGTATTTTTGTTTAAAAATGAGGAAATCGCCAGAAGTAATCTTCAGAACTCTTGTTAAACAGCAGAAGAAGAAGAAGAAGAAGAAGAAGAAGAAGAAGAGGCAATTACGTTGGTTAATCACAGTTACCTTGAAAATAAGGTAAGTAGGAAATAAGTAAGTAAGTAAGTAAGTAATTTATTTATTTATAGTGACATGTGTATACAATTACATTCTTTTGTCAACAGCCTGTATAAAATAACAATAAATACCCGGCCCATCGGGCCTATATGCCACTTTAAACACAAAATAGAAATACAATATACAAAGAAAATAAAGAGCACAACGTTAAGAAAATAACAAAAAGATGAATGAAGAATAAACATAATTGTGATAAATGTTTATATTAATATGCATTTTGTATGCTGAGATTGGAAGTGTCTTTTATAAAGATTATTGGTAAATGATAATGACATTGAAATACGTTTTATTTTCTATACATAAAGGACTGTCTTCGCATAAATGAAAAATACAAATACTTTGCTACCTGTCTAGGATGATTTGAAATAAGTTCACATAGTAAATCTATATCTGACCACTCCGTTGGATTAAGACCAGTGTTTTCAAAAAGTTTTGATCGATATTCAGAGTATAAAGGACAGTGCAGTAAAAAATGAATTTCGTCTTCTACATTGTTTCTAATGCAAAGTGTACAAATTCGATCCTCAACAGATTCACCATGATATCTACCGGTTTCTATTCGTAAAGGTAAAATGCCACTTCTAAATTGTGCTAAAATTGAACGTAAATATTTGGGCATATCAAGTACTAAATAATTTTCTCTACCAAACGTTGTTTTAAAATTAACATAGGTCCTCAGTTTTGGAATGCTTAAAATCTCATTGCACCAAAGGTTTGAGTAATAATTGTGTATTTTTAATTGAAC
>PRKT01000909.1:21878-34780 GCA_003671525.1 Saccostrea glomerata | reverse complement strand
ATATAAAATCGGACTAGTTTGTGACGTCATAAAAACAGAAATTGTGAATACACTGCTCTGGAACTATAATATTTTCTGTTAACTTATATTTCTCGTACAATTTATTGAATTCAGCACATTTCAGGAAGTTTTCAAAATTTGACTTTTGTGGGGGCAAACATATGCAATATACCGCATATAGTTCTTTCAATAGTTCAAATTCCGCTACAATATTCTGTATAGTTAAAACCGTGAAGTTCTTGATTCGTCTAAATACATCTATTGGTACACATATATAATCTACTACAGATTTTCCCTTCCTTGAAATACATGTGAAGTTATCATCTGGGAATCTATCATTCAATACACAGAAATTTGCTTCATTGAGAAACTCAATTAATTCATGCCCGTGTTGATTAACAGTGTTGTCTATAGCTGTGCGATTAGGGATATGATCAATGTCTTGAAGTACGTCATTCGAATGGCCAATTCTAGAGTTTAGGTCACCCATCACAAAAATAGCGTCACTTTCACAATTCAAATAAATCTGTGTTAACAGATGTGTATAGAAACCTTGAGCATCTCGCCCTCTGTTAGAATATTCGGGTGGTAAATAACATGCAAACACAATGAATTCAAAATCAGAACTACGGTTTTTCAGCTATATATTTCAAAAGACGCTAACAGCAATTTCGGGCTTGTGAGGTATCAATGAATGATTAGCAGAGGGCAGGAAGACCGACAGATGAGAGAAAACGTTCTGCTGGTGACGTTGTTGAAAAAGTTTGAGGATATTGTCATAGACAAAATAGTTTTTGTTTTCAATTTTATCATAAAATAGATTGAATGTCTATTGATATTTTTCTATAAATACCAGTCGTTTTAACTGACCGTTCTAAAGTGTTTATGCTTTAATGATACCACTATATTGTGAAAAGTGCTGATGATAGTAAGTTCTACTGTTTTTTTTTAATTTATCAGAGAAATTTGTTTTATCTACAAATCTAACATTTATTGGATTAACGGTGATATGCTAGAATGGTTTGAAAATTATTTTTAAAAAAGTAATCAAGTCTTTTTGAATGAATATGGCAGATTTTTTAGAAGAAATTTTGATTTTAAAAATACATGTACTTGTGTTTTGCTTATCAATTTTTATTTACAAACACTATAAAAATCTATTTCCAAGAAATTTAGGTCAAGATCTAGTAAATGAAAGGTGCCTACAGATTTATCAAATTTGAAAAATAAATTCCTTTAATGATGCTTTATAACTTTAGCTTGGTCAACTAAGGTGTTTCGTATCAAAATTTCTAGATGAACAAGATGAAAAATCATATTTTGAACTGCATTTTTCAATGCAAAATTAGGAAAGAACTCATAAATATGGGACTTTTTTTCAAGATCAGACAAAGAACATGTATCCAGATTGCCTACAGCCTCTCACAAAATGGTACTTTGTATGTCTAGGCATCTTCTTTAAAATAACATCAAATTTAATATAGCTACTGGGACTACTTTTCATATGAATTCAAATTGGATTTATTGAAAATACCATATTTTCAACATAATTCTACCAGAGCCGTAAAGTACGGGAAAAAAGAAAGTTGAACTTTTTTTTATAAGAAAAGACTATCCAAGTTGTAGAACTTGTGGTGCGTGTGACGATCAGCAGGGGACGCTCACTCTTCCATGGCACCTCATTCTACGTTTAATTTTGAGATCTGTGTTTGGACTGCTCCAAATCTGTATTGATTTATTAGTCTTTCTAGATCAAATACTGCTAGTTATCTTGATATTTCATCCTTTTGATTTCTTAAAACAAAAACAAAACATATTCAATACCAATTAATAATTCCAATCTTCATTTTATCTATTGATTTCCTGTGTTTTGATTGGACGAGAACACGTTCCAGAAAATTTTTACACATCGATAAATTCTTTCAATCAGAACTACTTTCTTGATGACACTACTAGGTTATCGTATAAACAATGAAAGCAGTTATTTCTGGGTCTGTTCTGGCTAAATAATGAATACAAGAAACTTTAAATTTAATTAGGGCTTAAACAAAACTGGCAACATACTAGACTGCCTAACTGATGGACGCCGTGAGAATGTTTATGTCACTGTCCGATCACGAGTGTGAATTTTAAAAATCGCTGTCTCAACGTTCATACGTAGAAAATAAGCTCAGTCTGTATCGTTTTGACAGGGAAAAGAAACGTACCTCAAACTCTTGCCCTATTAGCATCAAATTCATATTTACTTTCTATATTGTTCCTCAATATTTGAATAAACAAGTGCAAATTGAAGGCGTCGTCGGTCTGCAACTTTCGCTATGAGAGTTGTTGTTTATGTCAACATGGCCATGGTCAAAGACGAACTATTCTGAAGTAAACTCGTAATTACGATATTTGTTGACTTAAACAACATTCGATTAGTTGTTATAAGTTTATTTATCTATTGTTTTGACAATTTAAGTTGGACTCTATCGAAATTCATCTCGATTACGTTCCTTTACGGTAAAATGTATTCCTACGCCGTCCAGAAATAACGGATTGTATGGAGGCCTCAAAGAGAAATAATTTAAATATTTTTAAAAATTCGATATTGGAATTATAAGAATTAAACGTTCTTTTTGAAAAATTTATCGATGTGTAAACTCTTGACATTTTACTCACTAACTTAACAAAAAAGTGCTTCGCACTTTTATTTAGTTTGTGAGTAAAATGTAAAGAGTTTACACATCGATAAATTTTTCAAAAAGAACGTTTAATCCTATAATAAATCATTCTTAGTGACCAACAAAGATCACATTCTAAGCTATTTAAATGAATTAAATCAATACGCAACAATATCTGTTTGCAAATAAAAACCAGCTTTTAAATACTAGTAAAACATTTGGGGGGAAAATGAAATTAAATTCACTCATGCCTATATACTAAATAAATTGATTTATCTAAAACTCAAAAGGTTATTTGACAAACAGCCCATATCTTAGATTATTTTACTCTAAAGAATTTCTTTTAGGCACAAGTAGCAACGAGGTTAACATTTTTAGATAGGGTTATTTTGATTTTCGCAGTTTTAATATGGCTCAATAAAAATTAAAAGAAGCGGAATATCTTTATCATGCATAAAATATATATCTAATTTATAACATAGCAACAGAGACACGGAACAAACATTTTCTATTAGATTTTTTTTCGGTCAAAATATACTAATGGGCAAGGATTAATTTAGGCAATCACGTCAACACTTATATGGAATTGATTTCAGCCTCTATCCAATCAGCAATCTTCAAATTTGTCTGAAGCGGGATAATACCCCTAACAATTCATTCAATTTTTTTCTTTTTGGAAGATGATTTATTTTTTCTAGAGGAAAAACAAAAGAAAAATCCACACGAGTCCTCTAAGGTTGCGATGATAAATAAACAAAAAACTTATATATTCGGTAAGAATTAAATTTTTAGACACAATATATAATGGGAGATCTATCTCTCTTTAAAAAGCACAAGCAGCTTGTATCCCGTCAAATGATTTTTTAAAAATTATAAACAAGTTTTCTGCTCAATACAAGTTTGCCCCAATCTAGCTGCAGAACTGTATCTCTCTGCTTGAGAAAATCCGGACAGATAAAGCAGAGGTCTACAGATCCATGCGTTGTCAACACCCTCGATTTACGCCGCCGATTTTTGTCGCTCCATTCGGGTATTATTTCTTATATTTTATATTTTTCCCCAGCTCTATACATGATATCTTATAAGAACCATACATTTAACTCATATTCCTAAATGTTTATTTACCTTTCAACGGTTCAAGATGTACCGTTTTAGGAAGTAGACGTAAAAATAGAAATCTTTTAAACCGACATTCAAAATTAATAGAGGACTGTTTCGGACCATGGAAAAATGAATAAAATATGAATAATTGGAGAAAAATATGATTAATTATCGGATACCATTGTAAGGGCATAAAAGGCATAAACTACAAGAAAAAAAACCTGAAGGGAGCGACAAAAATCGGCGGGGTAAATCGAAGGTTTTTACACCGCTTGGATTCGTAGCTCTCTGCTTTATCTGTCCGAATTTTCTCAAGCAGAGAGATACAGTTCTGCAGCTAGCCCCCAGCTTTCTTTAAATGGTAGAGATCTTGAAAGTCACAACAACAATTTCTTTGTTTCTGGTTTATTCACAACACTTATATCAATTGCACTGTTATTTCAATATATTTATAAAGTCTGTTATTTCAAGTATTTACACCAGCAAATCACCTAAAACATTAGATGCAGGGTGGGGTGGGTGGGTGGGGTGTTGCAGTTTCCACTAAATTCATAGAATATTCCTTTCGTATTAACATTTATTCAAGCATGATTTTTGTTGTTGATTTAGTATAGGAATTTCACCACCACCACACATACAATTACATATAAGTGGAAATAGGTAGAATAAACACCCCCTTAGAAGTTAATACTTCGTTTCTGTCAAAATTTGTCCAAATCAGATTAATAAGAACCCAATGCTTAACACAATCACTGTGGGACGCAGAGACCGTAAAAATCGAGGATTCGTGTCGCAGTAGGTGCTGGCACGAAAAAGAAATCCTCAATGCTCAATGGCCGTAAGTGCCGAGCATAGGCCTTGATTTGCAGCTTTCCAACGGAAAGTGGTGGCGTCTCCGTATGAGAGATAAATTCTTGAGAATGTCGAAAAAAAACAGCATACAAATAAACAAAAATTCACGCAATGAAATAAATTGTCTCTTTTGTCACAATTTTGTTGTCGGCATCTATAGCATTGCTAATTCATGGCTTCTCTTCATTATCCACATCTATTGAGCTACACATAATGAAAAAACTTAATTTTACAAATTTAAAGGTTAGCAATGTATATACTCACCGTCAATGAAAACGCAACACTCTAATTTTAGGGTGAAAAGTATATACGGGTTATAACCATGTACCAAAAAAGTAAGGACATGTTTTACTTTGCCAAATCAGTTATTTAACGGTTGAATGAATTTCTTTCCTCTACCGGAAGTTGCTTTTAAGCCCTCTTAATAGAAATCAAATTTTTGCATTTTTAATTAATATTTTTAACAATATTTTGGGTTTTCAAGGTTTTGTGGCTGTTTATCATATGTATTCTATTAAAATCCCAGAGAAAAAATCCTTCTTTCTTTACCGGATGTGATGCCTATATTTCCTAAAAATGACTGATTTTCATTGCTAATGCTTGAGATTCTCAAAATAAAGAAAAAAAAGAGCTGCAGATGCAAATGTACACTATTTAAAGGCAGAGATTTTAAGCACCGCCTACAATTATACCTGGTCTGGGTAGCCCTGTCAATCAAGTGCATGAAGGTCCATCATTGGATGCTGGAACTTAATTGACAGTTACTTACTGGTCCCTGTGTATTCCCTGTACACCTTGATTGGGAGTCGTGATGACCTTCTTATTAACTTTTGATCCTTTGATGTTTACTGAACATTTTATACAGATACTGTATTACTATGAATATTTTTATATTGATAATATATGAATTAAAATATACCTTTAGTATTTGAAAGGTTTATGATATAATATGCATTTAAAAACGTTTGAAACATAAAACTTTTTTCAAATGAAATTTCGATATAATTTTTAATATGCTAAATAGTAAACCTAAAGTGGATATGTTATTGATAAAGTTCAAAGCAGCACTGTGTGAAGTAATTAATTTAAAATAATGTTTCTAACCATTGGTCACCTACATTTCCTTTTTTTTTAATTCAGATGTGAATTTACAAGCAATCTTTTTTAGCAGTTTCATGATGACAAAGCCTTATTAAGGTTAGGATAAACCTATACAGTGCAGATATTTTTTGTAAAATGTAGTTCACTCAGCTTTCTTTTCATTTAATTGATTTAGATGGGATGATTTAATGGGTAGATGGTGTTTTCAAACAGTCAAAAATAAATCAATATATTTTTGAAAAACCTTCTTACTACTAATTTTGAAAATGTCTCAAAATCCTCAACACAGGTTTGACATCTGGGTATTTCACTGTGTATTAAAACACTTCCTGTGTATAGGGATTAGGAGACAGATGACCACAGGTAGACTGCTAGCCCCAAGGCATTCACAACTGTTCAAAATAAGCCCCTCCCTTACCTGGAATTTACCTGTAAATTTACCTGTAAAAAATCTCTGCCTTTAACGACTCATCAGGCTCATGTGTTTCAATAGCATAAATAACAGTTTCTTGACTTGAAGTCCAAGAGTTACTACATGACGCCAAGTTAGAGAAAATTCGACCGCAGTATCTGAACAACAGGCAATTAAAAAAGCCAAAGAATATTTATTTTGAAAAGATAAAGATATTGATAAAACTAATGCATGGTAGAACATGTATGTTGTACATGGCGAACTAGAATGTTTTGATTAGAGGGTCGGAAGGGGTGTGTGTACTTGTTTGGTACATAGTTATACCCCGTATATAATTTTCACCCTAAAAGTAGAGTTTTGCGTTTTCATTGACGGTGAGTATACTTTTATGATACAGCAATTGTATGTAACCACAGACACCGTTATAAATGAAATAAATAACATCTATCTATTTTTTTTATTGAAATAAACCACAAATATATATTGAATATTTATTGTATACGGGGTTATTTTGATCCCATGTTAATGTCGCTCTTTAAAAATGCAAATAATTTTGTTTCCTTTTTAAATTCGCCCATTTACAGTTTTGATTTATTTAAAATTCGCCCACCTCTGTGTAGAGCAAACGGGCCAAAATAAATCAGGAGTGAAAAATGCCCCGTATACAGTTATTGAAAAATATTTACTTAATGACGTTTGATCAACATCATTGTTCCCCGTACATCAGTACCACTCCTCAATGTAGGATTCAAGGGGTAGTGCCAGAGGTTGGACAGCCAGGGGCCGTAAAAGGAAGGCTCGATGACACTCGTTATACCACCATCCGCCGTCATAAGCCGAGGCACAGTTACTTTAAGGCAATCCGTCTTTATCCCTGTCATAGGTGCGGAAGTACACACCGGATAAATTATAGGCAGGACTGGTTGTGTTCATCATACTGTCACCTACACAATAAAAAAAAGATTCAGATAATATGTTTGATAAATATAGGATCTCCCATGGTTTGTGGTTTGATATGATTTTTATCCAAGGAGTTGTGTGTTTTCTATCCCCGAGCCTTGGCGAGGGGATAGAAAACGCACAACGAGTTGGATAAAAATCATATCAAACCACAAACCATGGGAGATTCTTTTTATCACATATTCTTGTTCACTATAAATGTGTATTTTGTCTTTATTTATAATATACCCTCCCTCTTTTCAAGCGGGGGGTATATAGTAAATATCATTTAAGTAGGATTTCTCAGGAGCGCCTGTCTATGCCACAAACAACTTTACTGTTAGATGACAACTAAAATATCATATCCTTTTCATACACATTTTTCGTTAAACATTTAGCTAAGCACAGTTGCATTGTTTGAATGGTTTTAAATGACATTGACACAAACCAATTGCTACCCTGTCTTTCATTTAAAGTACTGTTTTTTTTTATACGTCTTGTTCAGCAGGTATTTAAATAAAATTCATAAATTCATGAAACATTTGTGTTGAGAAGACGAGAAAGATAAATTATGGAAATAGTTTGGACCGCTTTCTTTGTGTCCGGCATGTTATGTACAACTTCACAGCACATTTATCTGAATCAGAAAGATGACTGCACCTATGATGAAATGAATACTGGAGTAATTTTGACATTTCTTAACGAGTTGAGAAAGGTTCAGCATAACGTAGATGAACTACGCCGGGAAAACAAGGATATCAAAAATTTGTTGAAAAACATTAATTTAACAAGTGACCTTCAACAACGTGAAGTAGATCAACTACGGCAAGAAAACAACGAAATCAAGAATTTGCTGGGCAACCTTACATTAACTGGTATGTATTGAATATTTAACTCAGAATAAATTCCTTCAATAAACAAAGTAACAAGTACATTCAATATGACCGGTTTGATATTATTTAAATGATCTTGATTTAAAGTGCTTTGATTAATTATTATATACAATAATGAAGCACGGGGTTGTACTTCTGATGTATGGAATATATCCTCTAGCAGTAAAGGAACAGCGCGCTACACTACTGGACCAACTTGCCAGGTTAATCAGATTAAGATAGAATTCCGGTACAGTACTACGCTAAAATTAAGAATAGAAGTGAGATAATGTTACTGTGAAATCACTTATTTTCGTGCATTTCGCTGTTTTCGAGGTGTGAAGATACCCTCATCTGTGCCTCATTCCTAACAGGTATATGATCTAGTTTTTCATGTGATTGTTAATCTCATATTGATTCCTTTTTCTTGCAGATTTAAAACAAAGTGCAGATTGTAAGGACCTGTTTCAAAGTGGACATACAAAATCTGGTGTATATGAAATAAACCCATTTGGAAATGAGAGAGAGAGATCAGCGTATACTGTGATATGGTGACAGAAGGCGGAGGTTGGACAGTAAGATAGAATGCACAAAGAATTTTACTTTTACATGGATACTAACTTCCGCCTCAACCCGGGGTTTTACTCTCGACCTTCGGAATCTGTCTCCTAGAAGTTCAGTAACGCTGGACCGCTCTGCTGTCTAGCTAATGCCTTAGTCACATTTCCCGGCCGGTGGCCGTAGACTGGTGGTTATCGGTGGTAATGCCTAGGTCACATTTCCCGGCCGATGGCCGTAGACCGGTGGTAATCGCTGGTAATCCGTGGTGTGAGCGATGCCCTAACATCGGTCCACATCGGTCTAGACTCCTTAAAGTATCAGTCACATTATCCAGCGATGGGTATACGATGGGGAACCAATGCGTTTTTTTTTTATAAAAATGGCGTGGTTGCCGTCCGGACTTACAAAGGCCCAGCGATGCATTACTTATCATAAAACGATGTTCCAGGGTAATCGGCCGATGTATATTACATCGCTCATACATTGGTGAACATCGTTCATACATCGGTCAACTACGGGCCAATGTTTGGTCTAACATCGACCGATGATCGGCCGTTATCTGTTGAACACCACTCAACCCCCCGATGATCTCAGATTCAACGGATATTGGACGATGCTCGGCCATACATCGGCCGATCCTTGAAAGATGTTTTAATGATGGGTTGCCGATGAGGAGCGACGTGAGGCATCGTTGGAGACATCGCTGAATTTTAACTACGAATTATTTCCTACCGATGACCCCACCGATTCGCAAAATGGCCTCAGTCACCGTCCGATCACTAGTGGTGCCCGGCCGGTAATCACGCCATTTTCATCAAAAAACGCATCGGTTTCTCATCGTATACCCCATCGCTGGATAATGTGACTGATACTTAATCCGTGGTGTGAGCGATGCCCCGACATCAGTCTACATCGGCCTAGAAGTCCTTAAAGTATCAGTCACATTAAAAAGGGATGTAGTGTATGATGGGCAACCAATGCATTTTATGATAAAAATAGCGTGGTTGCCTGCCGGACTTACATGGGCGCAGCGATGCATTGTTAATCATAAAACGATGTTCCATGGTAATTGGTAAATGTCTATAACATTACTCATATATTGGTGAACATCGTTCGTACGTCGGTCGACAATGGGCCAATGTTTGGTCGAACATCGACCAATCATCGGCCGATGTCTTTGGCCCATCACTCAACCCACCGATTACCACAGATTCAATGGACACTTGAAAATGCTCTGTCATGCATCGGCCAATCATGAAAAGATGTGTTAATGATGGGTTGCCGATGAGAAGCGATATTGGGCATCGGTGGAGAAATCGCTGATTTCTAACTACAACTTATTTTTTACCGATGACCCCCACCAATTCGCCAGATTTCTATAGGTCTCTGGCCGGCAACCACGCCATTTTTATCAAAAAAACGCATCGGTTTCTCATCGTATACCCCATTGCTGGATAATGTGACTGATACTTAAGTCATGAAAACTTACTTTCTATGCTGATTGAATTCTCGCGTTGCTGCCTAAAACCCCAGTCACATTTCCAAAAACGACCAACGGCCGACGGATTTTGAAGCAAAAATGGGATTCTTCGAGTGACAGTCGTCAGTTCATCGGCCGTTGTCTTGCCCGATTTTGACCTCTTTTTTTGTCGGCCGACCAATTTTGTGTCTATCAGTCCAAGTTATAATTTTTTATGCGGCCGGGCACCACTAGTGATCGGACGGTGACTGAGGCCATTTTGCAAATCGGTGGGGTCAATGGGTAGGAAATAATTCATACTTAAAATTCAGCGATGTCTTCAACGATGCCTGATATCGCTCTTCATCGGTAACTCATCATTAACACATCTTTCAACGATCGGCCGATGTATGGCCGAGCATCGTCCAATATCCGTTGAATCAGAGGTCATCGGGGGGTTGAGTGGTGTTTAACAGATAACGGCCGATCGCCGGTCGATTTTCGACCGTGGTAAATGGTTATTTTACATATTGAAAACCTAGAGATTAATTATCTACAAAACCATTAGGTCAAGCTTAACAAAAACCTTTGTTTGCAGTCGCCAACCTACAATAATCTCCACTTCTGTTATAAACCACTGATTGATAAAAACAAAAATTGAAAAAAAAATTGAAGGAAAAGGGTAATATAACAGAATGGCTAGAAATAAAAATGGGTTGGGTGCATTTTCAGTGGGTCGGTAGGCAACTGCAAACAATTTTTTTTATTTAAGGCCTTATATTTTTTGTGTTTTTATTTTTTGCATTTATCTGAATTTATAATATCACAATTCTTGAGTCATATTATCATATCGATGTATAATTCAATAATCTAATAATAAGTATATTCGGTATAAACAATTCGGTATATACGGTATTTCTTTTTTTTTTAAAGAGAAAGGTTATTTAGTTATAACTTATTGATAGAGGAATATCAAGAATCTTTTTTACAATTAAATCAATTGCAACATTTGTATTGTTAAATTGACCTTTTTTACAATTGTATTTTATGTTTCTATTAAGGATGGCAATCGATTACAGAATTGCTAATCGGTTAACTGCAAGACGCTCCGACCGATTAACCTGTTAATCGTATCAAAATACGCATTTTCGTAAAGTACATAACTATTTTTTTCTATGTAGATCTATTCATATATAAAAGAAGCCTGACAAAGTCTGGATGTTAAATTATTGTATTTGTCTTTATTCTTGTTTTTTTAAAAAAACATATGCTTATACGAGGGTTGTCCCAAAATTCCGTAGACAAGCGTTGTTTTGTCGGTACCCTAAGTCATACATTAATGAAACTTTGTATATAGATTAAACCAACACTATATAATAAATTTATGGACAAATATGGAGTAACTACATGAATCATTCCAATTTAGAAGACACATTTCATTGTCTGGTGTATGTAGGCGGCGCAATACCCAAGAGTTGCAATTATAATTTGGTATGTTATATTTAAAATCCTACGGAAAAGTAATTACTACCCAGTATTTTTTTAATGGAAATGAAAATTCTTAATGCTGTTCTGTTACCTACATTTCCCCAAATTTTGGTGTTTATGCTTTGATAGATATGATTTTTGTAACGTTTTATATACATGAGGTTGAAATCCGACTTTCTGAAAAATGGCGTCTGCGTTGGCACAGGCGGCGCACTAGACTATGATCAAGTGCTTTGATCCTGAATTCACTCTTACCAAAATGTACCAATCATAACGGTTTGGTAGAGTAGGAAACTTTTTCTCATCCTGAGTATTTAAAATGATTAAAACGCTTTCTCTATGTATATATAAACAACAGTAGCTAAAATAAAAGACAGGGCTAAGAAATAGGCAAGAGTTGCATTGTGCAAGTCCTTTAGAGAAAACAGACGAAAAGCCCGTAGAAATGTAGCGTTTTCAAATTATTATTATTTCATACATGTACATGTATATACTTTGTTTACATATTTTAATGTTTGATCATATCATATTAATTAAGATATTTCACATTTATAACTATAACCGTTTCGCTTAATTTAAGAATTTGATTCTGGTAATTGAAATATTTCTCCAAAAATTTGAACTGTTGACATTTGTATTTTTTGACGTTGCAGATTGCTCCGGGTGTTAGAGAACGATATCACTTTAAATGTTATTACTCGAAAAGTTTTCAAGTAAACATCATAAAACTTCGTAATTTATCTGCCAAGAACACGCTTTATCCACCCTGAAAATTTTATCTAGATACATTAATTTCTTTAAAAGATATGAGCTCAGTCTACGAAATTTTGGGACAACCCTCGTACATGCATATTTTATTTCAATTATACATAGACTGGGGAAAATTTATTGAAAGCACGTACAAATCATGTCTGAGAAATCACTGATATTTTTCCAATTCAAATTTCACATACGTTTATTCTGTGTTGCCACCATAATAGAAAAGTTTTAATTCTGAAATACATTACTAAATATACAAAGTTTGTTTAGTAATTTATTCTATAGATAACTGCAAAACCACACATACTAATTCGAAGTTCTCAACGGTTATTTAATCATCATTAAAGAAATACAGGACAGTCAGGGTAACGACATTGTGTTTAAACAGTAATTAACACTTCAAACACAATATAACCAATTACACTACAGGCACGTAGCATCGTTTTTGAAAGTGGGGGGCCAACTTGACAAAAATTTTTTTACTTACCTAAAAAAAAGTTAACAGAGGGGAAGGGGGGGGGGATAGTGGCCAACTTTTTTCAAGGCAAACTTCCTTTCACTTCCAATTTTTACCTATATTTCCTTGCTATGTATATTCTGTGGTAAAAAGTGGGCGGGGGCAACCACTTTTTCAATAGACATTTTCTATAGTAAAGGTAATGTTGGGGAAAAAACTGGGAGGGGGGGGGGGGGGG
>PRKT01000909.1:4942-21850 GCA_003671525.1 Saccostrea glomerata | reverse complement strand
CCCCCCCCCCCCCCCCCGATACTACGTGCCTGCATTACAATCTCAATCCGGAGAACGATAATTACATCCAAGTCAGATTGGATATGTGAAAATGCCGACTTATCAACGTTTATCCAAATATTTCTTCTTTTTTTTTCCAAAAATGGAATAATTCTGACAAAATTATGTTCAAAAGTATATAAATTTTAATTTTTTTCCGACTAACAGATTACAGATTTCTAACCGATTGCCATCGTTCCGACCGTGTAATCGGTTAACCGGTTACAAATTGATATCTCTAGTTTTTATCGAATGTTGACTGATGACGTTCTTTTGAACTAATTAGACCATCCTTTCCATAGAGTTTTGGCTACGGAATTTACCTGATCATAAAAAAGACATCTGATTCCACCTCTATTGTTTAAGAGATCCATGTTTGCTATATTCCTATTTTGTATTATTTGAATTGACTTATGAGCTCGGTAACTGCTTGCTTTCTCAATATTTGACTTATGACATTTATTCCTATTTCATAATGTGCGCACTGATTTTATAGAAAATTTAGTCAAAGTCAAAAACATATACTGTAGAAGTGGAAAACATTACGGTGTTTTTAATTTCACTATGTTCACGATTTAAGAATTTTCCGCGAACTTTAAACCATCGTGATTATTATTTCACGTAATTTCTACTTAGATATAGTCATAGCACCTGAATATTAACAAACGATTCTCCGTGAAATTAAAACCACCGTGAAAGGTAACATTCTAACAAACCGTGAAATTTTAGACACGTGAAATTAAAGACGTCTACAGTATTGGTACTTTTAATTTTTCTAGGTAATACAGTGTAACTTCGGAAGCCATAACATTTAGATATGAAATATGTTCTATCTGGCTGTATTTGACTGCATTGCATTTCAACATTTCAGGGGTAAGAAGATAACCGTATTTATATGCATATATATAGTTTATTATTGCAATAACACATTGAAGGAAATACAGTGATCCATCAACTAACCAAGGGAACGTACATGTACCCATCACTGTACGTCTCTATCACATTACAAAATGGAAGGACCTTATACGAGCTGTATCGACAGTTCTCTGTTTCTGATGAGGCTAGCAACTGCAAACTCTTTCTAGGAGGGCCAGCTAGCGGTACCTTAGGTAATTAATAAGTAAATTTGTGAAGTAAGTACTTCTAGTGAGAGAGGTGGGAGGGGGTATAATCTTAATTCTCATGTCTCTTGAAAGTATCTTAGCCTCATTGTCTTATAATTGAAACAATAACTATTAACAAAATTAAAACGTAATGAATCTCAATAGACTACCCAATAAAAATGTCACAAAGACAATAAAAGTTTCAACAAATTTCACAACACTGAAGAAGCATTTAAAATATGTTTAAATTCTTTAGAAGCAGATTTCATAAATGGACATTTAACATTTATCGACCTACAACACGAGACAACCAGTTGGATAAAGCTAATATAAAATCACACAATTATAGATATTGTATTGATCTCATACGACTTTCGTTTTAACAAATCTTTGAGATATCCCCTGATCAACTACAGGTATGATTTCCAATTCAAATTACCGTTCACGGTAGCTCAGTCGGTAGAGCGCTCGCTCCGTGATCGGGAGGTCGTGAGTTCGTATCTCGGCAGCCACTTACCAAGTCAATAAAATGGGTAGCAACTGTTCCTTCGCCATGCGCTCAGCACTTTGAAGTAAAAGTTGCGGGTCCTTCGGATGAGACCTTAAAAACCGAGGCCCCGAGTTAGCGGCAGGCGTTGGCACGATAAAGATCCCTCACTGCTCAAAGACCCTGAGTGCCGAGTAAAGGTCATAATTTGAAGCCCTTCGCCGAAATACGGTGACATCTCCATATGAGTGAAAAATTCTCGAGAGGGACGTTAAACAATATAATCAATTAATCTAATTCATTTTGACGACTTAAGATTTGAAGACGTAGCATCGTTGATGTTGACATGCCTCTAAAGAAAGTAGATCGTCTTCAAAATTAAGAAAGTTTATCATCTGCGTCTTAAAAACATAATGTGACAATTGCTGGGCTTTACATTATACGAACTTTTGATTGAAAGTTGTAAGGACCAAAGGATCGTGAATATTTACTATTTGTACGGTATCATTGCAAAACGTGCTAGCAAGGCTAGGCCTACTTGTAGCTTCACTGTTGATCCATGGTAAGTAACACCTACATTACTAGGTAGACATAAGTAGTACAATATAAGAAAGCATTGTTCAAGATGTTAAAGGAGTCTCATTACAACAACTTAACTGCTAAGCTTTACTTTCTCCGAATACGATTTAAAAGAAGGGGGTGGTTACATCCGTCTTCAAATAGCCAGTACAGCTCCTGTCCCTTGATAAAAATAAGATACTTCTTTGACATATACGAATCTTTTTCTCTTTTAACGACATTATTGCTAATTATCATGTATTTTATAAGGGCAAGAATTTTAACCAATAAAAGTTTCAATAAAATAAAATTTTGAAGGTAGGGATCGTGTCAAAACCAGAGGAGCTATTGATAAAGCATAAACCCGTGGATAAAGCATAGATTTATCCAACGGGCTGTACCATCCACACGAATGAGATAAAGATCGTTATCATAACTAAATTGCTCAGAAAAGAAAGTAATAAAATTTCTAATTTTGAAAGGAGGCGTACCAAAATGTTTAACGGATCGAGGATAAAGTAGAAGACAATTATACATTGCTTAACGTCCCTCTCGAGAATGTTTCACTCATATCGAGACGTCAACGTATGCCGGTGAAGGGCTTCTTATTAAATCCTATACTTGGCACTCAGGGCCATTGAGCAGTGAGGGTTCTTTATCGTACCAACGTCTACCGTGACACGAGACCAACGTTATCCAAAAGGCACATGACTTTCACTTCTAGTGCCGAGTGCTTGGCGAAGGAAAAGTCACAACCTATGTTAACGTCTTAGGTATGACTCGGTGCCGCGAAGGAGAATCGAATCCGGGCCTCCTGATCACGAAGCGAACGCTCTACCCCCAGGCTACCGTGACCGGTAATAAATTACTGGTGGTTTTACATCGCTTCAAGGTTAGAACTTCCCAAAAGTAGTTTCAGTGACAAACGAAATATCTTCGCGCCATGTGATTCGGTGACCTTATGACCTCTGACTCCCTAATAGGTTCATTCAGAATTGAACATATTTTTTCTTTAATAGGTTTGTCTAAGAAAAATATATGTAAATGTAAATTTTAATGAATACACCCAATGCTCAGGCTAATATTTGAATGTGAAAAGTATACTATATCGCCATATATATATAAGGTGTTTCCAAACAAAATTAATTACCATTTTTCAATCCTCAAGAAAACATAACAAAACCATTATTTATGAATAAACCTCTAAACTTTAAGGTGACAGAATGCTCAACACTGGTTCTTCCCCTAATGATCTGTCTGGTATGAACTTCAGTACACCAGACAAGGACAACGACGGAGAGAGGGGACACTGTGCTCTTTTCTGGGGAGGCGGTTGGAGGTTTAATTCTTGTACCTATGCCTTTCTGAATGGTCCCTGGTCTCCAACATCCTGGCCTTTTGCTTGGTATCCTACAATTAATAACGGTAGAGAAATAAAGGAGACGTTCATGATGATAAAAAGACACTAAACGTATTATTTCTTGTTCATTAATTGAACATTCTTGTATACATGTATATACAATCAATTAAGCTGTTAAAGAATACTTTGAATGCAATTTCACTTGGTTTTGACAATTGAATGAATTGATGAGATCATTGTAGTTATTATATAATTTTTTGTATTATGTGTTTTTTTTTAATAACACGTTTCTTTTATTAATCTTATCATATCATAAATCATTCAAGCAACAATAAGCGTCTTAATACAAAGTATTGATTATTGCAATGTATTAAAAATATAATATAACAAAATGTGGAAAAATTTGAATTCATATTAATGTTTAACTAGAGCAAGATATTGATGTCAAACTAGTACTAATAAATACATTTTATATTAACTTGATGGTTTTATATTTTTATAGTCAAATGTACGAGGGCTGTTCGGAAATTATTGAGACAATTACATTTACTCCATAAAGGACGGAGATAATTTCATGAAAATTCATCAACGTTTTATTAAGAACGAATAAAACACATATGCAAAATTTCTACTTCCTGTGATTATTAGATAAATTTTGGTGAAATAATAAACTTGCATATGTCTATCGACCTGGAGCAGCATCTCTACGTCATTTAACGTCAGGTTAGTCGGAGATGGTATAGCATGTAAAAAGATCGGGAAGCGTTTAATACTCTTCCTTCTTTGTTATTACCTATAACATTATAAAAATCAAACAGTCTTTTTTTTAAAAGTATTCTTTGAAAATTATGCCGTTGCTACCCCAGTGTAAAATTTTCATTTGGGGGAAAGATGACTTAAAATCATGCAGTGCCAATTTTTGCAACGTCGATCAAAGATATTGATATCGTAACGGTTTTAATACCGTGCGTAATAATTCATGGTTGTCCAGAGCTTTTAATTTTACTCTGTATGAATTAATTGTAAAAAAAAATGTATACCAATGAAATTACAGTCCCTCTCACATTTTTTTCTTTTTTATTGTTTTAGCAGGTCGTTCAGTCTGGAAAGAGTTGTACATTGCGCTACACAAAATTTTGGGTATGCTGGCTGCTCCGCCCTTGACGTTAAAATCCATTTTGTCGTTGCTAGCAGATTTTTCTACTTCGCTTAATCTTTTTATGATCGTCGTATTTCTGATCGAAATTCTATCAAAGTTGCACAACATAAAGTGAATTATTTTCGCTCTTATTATGGGTCCACGAAGAGCTAGAACGTTGGTGTTACATATATTCAATATCTGATTTCATGACTGCTTCGGGTGCTCCTACTTTTGACGCATTTATATACCATTTAAGAGAAAATATTTAATATTTGTAAAATATTTCTTGCTTTTATTAAATCTAGATCCTAGTGTATGCCAAATGTATATGCAAATTTTCACAGAAAGACGTTCATTAGAAAGCAAAATATACACAATGTCTCAATAATTTCAGAACAGCCCTCGTACTTATATATTATATGGCAATAAACAATTGTTACATGCGTATTCAGCTTTTCTTTCTCAGTGAATTCGTTACGCAAGAGCATGTAGAAAAAAGGCAGACTATTGACAGAGAAGTTTCTGATAGTATTTTGATAATATTGTATTTAATACAATGACGTTTTTCGCAAATTCAGTCTGTCGTTGGCTTTGAATTTAAGTGATAGTCTTTAATGTAGTTTAAAAGTCGTTTTAAGAAACATGTGAACGAGCACGCAGTCGGTTGACGGTTTGAAGTAGATGCTCACTTCTCTGGTTTTAGAGGTTCATGATTTTTCTGTTCAAAATATTTTTGTTTATGTGTTTTTTTAAAGCAATCACTAGAGAGGTTTAGTTACACGTTTTGTGACGAATTTGTATGTGTGACGTCATCAATCGTTGTGTTCTTCGACATCATGACGTCAAATCCAACGTAAAGCTTTACGTTTAGAACGTGTAATACACTGTTTACATGTATGACGTAAACGGGTAAAGTTATGGATTAAATTCTTTATTTTTTTATTCAGTTGGTTGATTTTTTATGCAATAAAACAAAAACACTAATCTATCAAAAAATATTTAACGAATGATGATTCGATGATTCCATCAAAGTATTTGTATTTTTGTCAATGAAACGTTAAACTCAAACTGATACAAAACGGTATGTTTATTTTTTTTAATATACCGGATGCATTTGAAGAAGACCCCGCCAATGCACTAAATAAAAATTCTTGGCAGTGATTTTTCCCTTTCTATCATTTTTTTATTTAAAACTATTTTAACTCCTCTATATATATCCTTTATTTCTTCAAATAAAATATTTTCTATTAAATAACATTCACAGGCACTAGTGACATGACAAAAAAATAACCTCTCGCCTAAAATTTTATAGGTAGTATACATGTGTGAAGTCAAGTGCTCGTGGAGATAGTATTTTATTACTTATAGTGTGATTGTGGGCATGTTTTTGTTCTACGGGCTGTTTCTCGGAGATGGCTGGGAGAATCTTCCTCAAATTTTCCTCAAAGGATGATCACTGGTTGTAGATATGTTGTGTGGTCATTCAGTTTCAAAATGTCTACCGGTGCCACGGAAACATGCAAAAAGCGACGAATTTTGTCTGCGAGTGTTCTTTCTGGTCCTTTGAATATTCTTCATGAAACTTTATAAATGTAATAAAAATTCTTTAACTTTGACTTTTAAATCAAAGTACTGAAAGGACTGATACGAGTTAACGTTTGTCCAAGCTTAGCTAATGGGTTTTGTTTAGTGAAAACATGAAAGTCTTGTGATATTAGGAAACAAAATATTTAGAGCGCTTCACTGCAGTGAGATGACAATAAATATAATAATTTTTCATAGTTTATGATATCTATGACTAGTATAAATTACAATTCACCATTGATTTGTCTGAATTAAAAATAATAAATACAGTGCCGTTCAAATAATTTACTGTACTCTCCAATCACGAAATGTACATAGTTTTACATACACGTGTACGTGTAAGTAAATGGTTTTTTAACGTTGACGTCAAATATAACGCGTACACGTTGTTACGTCACTTGTAACTAAAACCTCTCCATTGTCTGTAGTTACTGTTTCAAATAGTAATTATTTAGATATACGTGCACCATTAAGTGTACCGGTATGTCTTAGGTAACAAACCATAGAAAATGTTTGATAAATGGTGAAGGATCGATCTCATAAAATATCTAAATAATACAAACAAATTTGAAGAGGGCATAAAAGATGGACCTTTGGAAATTGCATTGGTGGAATTAGGTACCCAGGAGGAGTTAGCTTCTCCTGTTGACCGGTCACCCTTGCTAATGGATAACAGAAATGGAAATGTTTTAGGTAGTTTTTTTGTCAGTTACGAGGTATTAAAATATGAAATTTAATTCGTTTCATGATTTATTGGCAGTTCTTAAGCCCTCACTGCTTTAAATTAAGAAGAGTTAGTGTTTATATCATAGGGTTATCGATCATATTTTGGTGAATATTGGCACGAGTTGGCTGTACAAATGCTCGAGCTTGCAAGCTAAAACATCTCTCATTATTTATATCATTAGTATTATTATCATTTATATTTATATTAATTATTTCAACTAAATACGTGTGATTCTACTTGTGAATTACAAGTCGGAGTTACAGTAAAAGTTGTTATTACTTTTAATGTTTAGCGAATAGAGGGGTTTTTACACGCTATGCGACGAACATGAACGGATGACGTCATCGATTGTTGTGTTCTTCGACATCATGTCGTCAAATCCGTCGTGTAGCTACAAATTTAGAACTGTCTATAGTACGACATTATTTTAAACCAAGGTCACTGTCAAAATCTTTTAATGTATGATGACACAATGATTCCATTACATTCTTAGTATCTTTACCACTGAAAAATTAAACTGATCAGAGGTATCATGCTTATTTTGTACGCAGGATTCAGTTGTAGTAGACCCCGCCCATGCACCTAATAAAATCATTGATGATGAGTTTTTCTAGTATATTTCTTTAAATGATTTACGTTGTTTCGTCACTTGAAACTAAACTTCTCTACTAAAACGTGTACGTTTACGTAAACATTTTTGAATGTAAAAGTTCTTTTCATTGGATAATAATAAACATTCGTTAGCTTATATCCTTTTTTTACACAAAATTTCGAAAATTTGGTAGAACAAAATATGACCTTTCAAATATATTCATTACAGCATCCTTCCAAGGTGCCTTTCTTTCTACAAACCAAGTACGTTTAAACAGGCGCATGTCAGTTGTAAAAATTAGTGTTGAGTGGGGGTTTGGGAAACTAGTGAGTCTATTAAGTTTTCTTGATTACAAGAAAACCCACAAACTCTATCTACAGCTTGCTGGAAAAAGCTATAAAGTTTCTGCCCTACTAACAAATTGTCATACATGTTAGAATGAGAGCGCAAGTGGGTCATTGTTCGGTCTGAATCCACCTTTCCTTGAGAAATATTTACATCGTTGACTGATGTGAATTTTTTTTTCAAATTTAAGACGCAGAGTAAAGAAAAATATACAAAACGAAATTAAGGCATAATCTAAGTTTAATTGTTATTTATTTATCTTGTATTTTAATTTTTTACTGATGAAATTTGCTATACACGGAATTTTTTTCTGAATCAAAACTTTCTGGAGAAGCTGCAACATTAGAGCCTTTTCCTCTTTCAGTCTCTACTCTTCCTATTCTTTCTTCTCTTACTAATTCACATATTTTCCCTCTAAAGTTTAAGTTCTTTTCATCTTAGTTTAAGGTCCTCTTTCTCATATTCACTTTCTTGGTTCGATTTTGTCTGCAGATACTCCATAATATCAGTTGTAGAATATCTTTTCTTCAGAGTTTTTTCACATTGATCTTCATCTATATAGAAGAAATAGATTTATAAATTTAAAATCAATCCAATACATTAACAGTGAAAAGAGGGTAAGTAAGAAATATAGGGCCGGTGAGGTATAAGGGAATGATTATCAGAGGACGGGAAGATCGAAATAAGGAAGATCGGAAGAAAACCTTCAACTGGTGACTTTGTTAAAGAAGTTAAGAATATGGAGAGTATATCGAGATTTTTCTCTTAATACCAATCGATTTAGCTGGTCATTCTTAACTGTATTTATGCTTTAAGAATACCACTATAAGGTTAAGAGTGTTGTTGATGGTAAGTTTTACTTTTTTGTAATTTATCAGAGGAATTTGATGGAGTCTGGTATAAAAGCTTTATTTACAAATTTAACATCACAACGTTATCTTCATATTTTATCCTTTTGTCTTTCTCTATAAAATATGTTCAAAATCAATTAATAAATCATCTCAGTAAGCTATATCTATGACATTTTGTTTGCATTGTAGGAAAACCATCGTAAGCTATTCAAATGAATTAAATTATTGGAATTTTTTCAAAAATACAAAACAATAACCGTTTTTGGAAATAAAAATAAGCTTTTAATATTAGTAAAATATTAAGGGAAAAAGAAATTAAACTCACTTATGGCTACATGTATATACTAAATAAATTGCATGCTTCAAAAACTCACATAAATAAATAAAAAGTAAAGGACCAAGAACAGATCCTTGTGGTACAAGAACAGATCCTTGTGGTACTGGTAAATCTAAGAGGGGATGTAATTTGTCTAATTATCAATAAAACGAATTAAGTTTTTAAACATCTGTTGTTACATGCACGTGGGAACAGGTGGAATTGAGATTTTTAAATTTTGCCTGGTACCTTAAAGTTCAAAATATCCAGAGTAAGCTGTTTTATTTACGCTAAACTTTAGAGAAACTTGTCCCACGCTATAATGTGCTTGATGGGAAATGAAAACGTCATATTTCATTTTCCGACATTTTCAATGAAATGATTTAAAAAGTGTATGTTGCATAACAATTCAGTTAAAGAGTAAATAATGTAGCCTTTGCTTTGTTGTGTTGCCAAAGACACAAATAGCTTTGATAATTTTTTCTCTGGATACCATGCCAAATTCGCCACAATAAATTTTATCTTAATATATCCTTGATGTTTTATGTGCAATTATATGAGATTATAAGTTTCAAACCTTCTAACTATTTGAGTAACACGCATTTTATTGACGAGATAAATAGTAAGTTTTAATAATTCGATTGATTGATTGATTGTGTATTGTTTAACGTCCCTCTTGAGAATTTTTCACTCATATGGAAACGTCACCGATGCCGGTGAAGGGCTTCAAATTTAGACCTATACTCGGCACTCAGGGCAATTGAGCAGTGAGGGTTCTTTATCGTGCCAACGCCTATCGTGACACGGGACCTACGTTTTCAAGGTCATATCCGAAAGACCCGTGACTTTCACTTGTAGTGCCGAGCGCTTGGCGAAGGAACAGTCACTACCTTTGTTTACGTCTTAGGTATGACGCGGCGCCGCGATCGAGAATCGAACCCGGGCCTTCCGATCACGAAGCGAACGCTTTAAAGATTCGAAGAATAGTTTCTGTTTTGATGTAAACAATATATTTACAGCCCGTTTTCATTTTCCGACATCCGACATTTTCATCTTTAAAAGTCATATTAAAAATAAAAAGAAAAAGTTTCAAATTACCTAACATAGCGAATTATTTAACCTTTCTGTACTCAAATAATATTATTTTTCATAAAATTAAAAATCTAACCAGGGATAAAATTATTTGAAAATAAGGACAATTTTCTGAATAAAAGCCGAATTATCTTCAGAAAATGAAAAAAATCAAGTGCAGATTAGACCCAAACTGACATAAAGCAGTCCCAGATCTGTCCAGGGGACTGCTTTCTAGGACTGCTAAAGCAGTCCCACAGCGGTCCCAACATTCCCAGTGGTCCCAGAAAGCAGTCTCAGCAGTCCCCGTGGGCAGGGTTATTAATTTAATGGGCGGAGCTAACTCAGAAATGAAATTTTTAATTAACAATGGAACTATAAAAGGCAGCTGAAATCTTTTCTGAGTAGTATGCCAAGAATGGTTACTATGCGAAGGTCATTTACATGTATGAACAGTATGCGCATAGAAACAATTTGAAATATAATGTTTATTGAAAAAGAAAACTTTAGCACCTACATGACAAATTACAATGGGCATGATTTTTTAATCACAATTATCTAGGTTTTTTTTATTGACACGGTTTCCGATATTTATTTTTTTAACTCAAAAAATTATAATCTAATTAATTGTATTCCACCAGAATTAGTTTTAAATAGATCTTATCTTCACAGATTCAATTTCCATACTATCGGGATACTCTAAGAGACATTTTCTGAAAGTATTGGAACTTTTGAACAAATTGTTGATTTTGCCAAGTAACAGTTTTCAGTCAAGATTATTATTTATGACATGTCAATTTAAATTCTCTAGCTCTATAATACTGAGATTTAAGTGTTTTATTTGTAAATGTATGAGTGCATGCGTACATCTGCGAATAACAAGAATGGAACACAAAGATTATGTTTAAAATTAATTAATCCTTATAGAATTTTATACACATTTCATTTATCTTTTTTTGCATTACATGTTTACATAGATTGAAATTAGGGTCATTGTTAATGCCTAGGTCACATTTCCCGGCCGGTGGCCGTAGACTGGTGGTAATCGCTGGTAATCCGTGGTGTGAGCGATGCCCCAACATCGGTCCACATCGGTCCAGTAGTCCTTAAAGTATCAGTCACATTATCAAGCGATGGGGTATACAACGGGCAACCAATGCGTTTTTTGATAAAAATGGCGTGGTTGCCGGACGGACTTACAAAGGCCCAGCGATGCATTACTTGTCATAAAACGATGTTCCAGAGTAATCGACCGATGTATATTACATCGCTCATACATTTGTGAACATCGTTTGTACGTCGGTCGACTATGGGCCAATGTTTGGTCGAACACTGACCAATGATCGGCCAAAGTCTGTTGCCCACCACTCAACTCTCCGATGATCTTACATTCAACGGACACTTGACGATGCTCGGCCATAGATCGGCCATTCCTTGAAAGATGTGTAAATGATTGGTTGCCGATGAGGAGCGATGTGGGACATCGGTGGATCAATCGCTGATTTTTAACTACGAATTATCTTCTACCGATGGCCCCACCGATTCGCTAAATGGCCTCAGTCACCGTCCGATTACAAGTGGTGTCCGGCCGGCAACCACGCCATTTTCATCAAAAAACGCGTCGGTTTCTCATCGTATACTCCATCGCTGGATAATGTGACTGATACTTAACTGAGCAGCATGTTCAATGATGTTTAAGACTGATACGTGTACCCAAATAACAAGCATGGTTGTTTTCTGCCCAATTTCGATTGAAACTGCAGGTGTTGATATATTTATACACATTATCGGCCAATACCTAAAAAAGATATAAATCCCAATTCCCGTTATTTTCAATTGTTTATTTATTTATATTTTTAAAGAAATGTATTATTCTAATAACCTGTTGATAAATTAATAGATAACTTATTTGTGATTCACGAATAATTGTCTACATTGTTTCCGTTATGAAGAATGGCGCGTGGCATTATTTTTTATCATGGTCATAAAATAAATGATCATAGGTTTTATTTGAGGATTGCATAAAATATTCTTTTTTAAGCGTTGTACTTGTGTATCGTGTAGCTTTTTCAATTTGAAATTCTTATATCTATATGTACTGATTTTTTTTTTAATAGTGTCAATGCAAATTTTGAGTATTTCACTTTAGATTAATAAATAAATTAGGCCTACATGTAGATAATTTTTCTCATGAGCCTGTACTTTATTTTAGAGTTAAAAATATCCCCCGGACCTCCTTATTTAACAACTTTATTTTGTTATAAATTATTCTAATTAAACTACATTTATGTAAATATAGAGTCCCTGAAACTATCAATCATCATAATACACGTAATCTCTACTTATTAAAAGATTGTAAAAAATCGTTGCTTTTTAATTATTTAAACTCATCTCTGCTGCAAGTAAATAAAACAAGAGGGAGTCTGCAAATTCAGAATACACAAGGGGGCGGAACTATCATGTCACTCAGAACCTTTTTCTCACATCAGTGAACAAAGCAGTCCCAGGGACAGCTTGGACTGCTGGGTCTGCTTTCTATAGCAGTCCCAGAGCAGTCCCGTGGATAGCTCTCTGGGACTGCTTTGATGTAACGTTGAGTCTGGTTGGTACTGTAAAAAGTAAGATATGTGATATTAATTTTTAGATAATACTGAAATAGTGCCAATTTTAAGCTTATATTAGGCTTTTTAACAAGGACTTACACGATATATTTGATATATTTGTTTTCAAAGAAAAAAAATTTAGAAAGATTTACAGAAAATGACCGGGACACCTAAAATAATTATATATGCATGTTATTATGACAGTAATTATAAAGCGGCAGTACTTGTCAATGCAACAGTTTAAGTCGAGATACAAGTTAAACTATCATGTTATGCCGAGAAAGCTATCCCAACAACATGTGATATCTCATCTTGACTAGACAAGATAGAAATTGCCAATGGTGTTTGCATGACTAGAAACCAGAAAGTTATCATGACTTGACGAGATATCTTATGTTGACAAATAATATGTAGGTGGCAAAACCAGAAAGTTATCATGACTTGACGAGATATCTTATGTTGACAAATAATATGTAGGTGGCATAAATATATGCCAACATACATAATAGATTCCAAATATATTTTAAGAAATGAAACATTATGTAGATTTTTTAATAGAGGCCAAGACAAAAATCAGCTAAAGAGCTTAGGAGCAAACCTCATTAATACATTTTCTATTTCTATTCAACAAAAATTGTTTTAGAAATAATTCATAATCAGAATATGCAGTCGTTGTACAAAAATGTGTCCAATTAATTTTTTGTGTCGCTTACAAACACACCGTTGTGATATCTTAAAGTTGCACAGACACAGATTTGAAGTTAATTTTTTCAGTATAATATCACGACTTATATATTGCAGTAGCATTTCACACGAAAATATATTAAAAACCTTATTTCATCAAGAAGTTCTTGAAACTTTAAATTTTTGGATTAGTTTGATTGACACATCCCTGCACTTTCACAAATTATAATTTTATTCTTAATACTCACGAAAAGTAATTCATTGTTGTAATGTTTATACTTTAAATTAAATCTGTCAATCTATAATTAACAATTATAGTGCCAGCATCAGAATGTTTATTTTCAATCAAGCACTGCTCTCTGACGTTATCAGTTCTAACGATAAAGTTCCTCTCCCTAATTTCATCTGTTGTCAATCATTATCATATGCATGGGAATATGTTCAATCTGGTGGTCACTTAATAAATAGTTAATAAACTAGACAGACGTGTTCTTTTACCTCTCTCTCACAACATTACAATGGCGACGAGGATTCTGTGAATAATCTTTTGGATATATACTAATTCTACTGTGTAGTACACTTGTAGCAAAAGTTTATCCAAAATGTCGGCATTACCAAACTTTCCACCATTTTCTGTGCATGAGAATGCAACGGATATACGCTGGAAGAAATGGAAGTTGAGACTGGACAATCTCATTCTTGCGATGGGAATAAAGAACGACAAAGCCAGACAGAGAGCTCTGCTACTTCACTATGCTGGAGAGGAGGTATATGAGATTTTTGAGACATTACCTAACACAGGTGATGATTACGACACAGCGGTAGCAAGGTTGACCGAATACTTCGCCCCAAAGAAGAACACTGAATTTGAAGTGTACAAATTCAGGCAGGCCAAGCAAGAACCCGGAGAAACAATTGACACTTTCCACACTAAGCTTAGACAATTGTCGTTAACTTGTGAATTTAACAACAATGACAAAGAAGTGAAATCACAGATAATACAAGGATGCAATTCAACAAGACTAAGAAGACGAGCACTGAGGGACGACATAAACCTAGAAGATTTACTTAAAGCTGACACGAACTCTTAAAAAGGTTTTCATCTTTGTACGACTTACTACATTCCCGTACGCCCTTGTCCGACATATTTGTTCGATTCCGCCATATTTTATCGAATATTTTTGGCCACCCGTACCTGCTATATATAGCCTTGCAGAATTGTTTCACTTGAGTGATTTTCTAGCCTGGCTGTCGACATGTACACATCTCCGATAGCATAGTTTTTAGAAGTCCATAAACTGACCAAATACATGTTTGAAAAGTAAAAAATCAACAAAAAATAGAACTATACCGAGAATTAAATTATTTTTGAATGCATTTGCTGCAATATAGAAATTATAAACTAACACGGAATACATACATGTACCCGTGCAGGTCGAGAAAACGCGTCAAACGCAGTCATAAAAACATTTACCTGACTACTGCTATCGTTACAGGGATGTGCACACGTCGAAAGAAATATCCTATTTTACTTTTATTGAAAAATGCATCTCAGAACTAATGTAATCCATTGCTAACTCAACAGTAAAAGATGCTTGGACACACGGGGCCCATGCCGATCATTTTATTTGGTCAGGGAAAATATCAAAGGTTGAAAGCTCAGTGGGATTGATTGAAAAAAAATGCAAGTAATTTTTTTCAAAAATAAACATTTCTCTTGTCTGTACATGTTGTAAATAAAATTTAAGATTACGTACATGGTTTAACTTCATCAAATTCATAAAAGTGTAATAAAACATGCATAACACTCTCATAAAAATAATGTAAGAAAAACGTCTGAAACAGATTGGGTTTCTTTATGATAAATTATTATCAAATAAATACTGTGTATTGGCTTTATTAGAACTAATATAATTTGATTTAAAGTTATTTATAATTTTATGCACTATGAAAGAAAAAGTTAGCACGTTCACATACCCCACGCTCCCCAAAAGTCGAAGTGCTGAAATTCCCAGAAAAAAATAAAGGAATCGTAATTTCCTTTCCAATATGCGTATCTATACATATTGTGTCCTAAATATTTGCAAAGTTTGACGAAATTGCGTGCAGCGGTTTATGAGGAGTTGCGCTGACAAACTGCTCATCTCTATATTCAAGATATGGCCAAAATCTAAATGTAAAAGTGCGGAAATTCCCGAAAAATAAAGATTTCAGAATTTCCTGGTGATGTGCAAATCTACACACACATTGTCTCCTATAAATATCTGCAAAGTTCGACAAAACTCTGAACATTAATTGGTTTATGAGAAGTTGCGCTGAACAAAAAAAAAAAGAAAAAAAAAAAGACTGACTGACGGGTCAAAAACATTATAAATCACGCGTGGGGTATAATAAACGAGTTTGATTCTTTGATACAATGATAATGAAAATATAATTGAATGTGAATTAAATTTCTAAACATAAATAATTGATGATTATTAGAAAAAGCATATAGGAAGAGAGAGTAAACTCGTGAGAATTACACATTCTACCTAAAACTAGCTTTTTAAAAATTCTCTTGTCTGTTGTCCAAGTTCGACACATACGTTTGAGAGGGTATTCGAGAAAGTTCCCAATGTTCCCATTCTTGTGATGTATATTTCACGTTTATTATATCCCCCGCCTGAAAAGTGGGAGTTTATATAGTAATCGTTAAGTCCGTCCGTCTGTCTGTTACGATTTGTGGTACCCATCTCTCATCCGCAAATCCTCTTATACCACTTAGAGAAATTTAATGAAACTTTCAAAGAATCTTAAGTTTTTTACATATCACCATTATGCACCACCTATTTTACCTTTTGATCTGACACGTATGGGTTTAGCGAAAAATGGACTTTGCCATTATAACTATATGGGAGGCAGGATCCCGCCTGAAAAAAATCCTTGATCTGTCTTTAGGCATAATAAATGGTACAGCACAAAGTGCGTAGGATTTTATACCTATCATTGCCCCAACGGGTGGTACAGAGAGAGAGAGAGAGAGAGAGAGAGAGAGAGAGAGAGAGAGAGTTCAATATGCAAAAGAATAAATAATAATTACCAGTGTCAAGTATCCCTACCCTAGCTTTTAAAATTATCTCCCAAATTCACCTACGGAAATTATTTATATATATATATATATATAAAATACCTAGAGTATCAGGCAGGGATACGTACTGAAATCTCGAAATACTTCCAGTAACAACATAATTATAATACAGTTACATTCCTCAAAATGCACATACTTTGTGGTCGGAGTGACGCATTTTAAAAAAATCTCAAAACTGAATTCGGCAGAAATGTCTGTCTTCCAAGAATATTTAAATAACGGTCATGTCGATTATTTTTGTTGTATGCCCCCACCCACCACCCCCGTCCAAAAAAATCAAATGCCTAAAAGTCAATCTGAACAGGGGATGACCTTTCTCC
>PRKT01000908.1:162179-184412 GCA_003671525.1 Saccostrea glomerata | reverse complement strand
TCAACTACCTCAAGGACATGACTGTGGATGACGTATGGTACCTTTACCACCTTCCTTTTGTTGGTAACATGTAAGACCTGACATTTTCCAGGATGAAATTCCATCATCCATTCTTTCTCCCATCTTTGAAGTCCATCTAGATCTTTCTGGAGCTGTCTAGCATCATCCTCATTTTTGATGTCTCTATATAAGGCACAGTCATCTGCAAATAGGCGGACCGTTGAATTTTTGGATACATGGTCTGGCAGGTCATTAATAAAAAGAAGGAATAGGAGTGTTACAAGGACACTCCGCTGTAGTACTCCAGATTTTACAGCAGCTGTACCTGATGTTCTTCCCTCTAAAAGAACCTGTTGGATGCGTCCATTTAAGAAGTCCTCTATCCATTGCAGATGGCAGCCTCTAATCCCGTAATAGCTCAACTTGTACAGGAGGCGTTGGTGGGGGACCTTGTCGAAAGCTTTCGAAAAATCTAGCAGTATGACATCTGTCTGTCCCTTGTTGTCTATGTTTTTAGCCAGATCCTGTACTGTTAGTATAAGCTGGCCTTCACAGGAGCGGCGTTTCCTGAATCCGTGTTGTGCATCATGCAAGATCTTATGGGTATCTAGGTGGTCCATAATGTTACTGACCATAAAGTTTATATGTAACAGAAGTCAAGGACACCGGTCTATAGTTCTCCGCTTTGTCTTTGTCCCCTTTCTTGCAGATTGGCACTACATTTGCAGAAATCCAATCAGCTGGTATTGTATCCTTGTTTATCTGATGCCTGGAAGAGTAGTTGAAATACTGGGTCTATTTCGTCTGCAAACTCCCTCAGTAATCTGCATGGGACATTATCGGAACCAGTGGCCTTGTATTGATTTAGGCCGGCAAAGAGTTTCCTAATTCCACCAGTAGTACTGATGTTGATTGCATTCATGTCCTGGAATGGTGAAGGACCCTTATCAGGAATGTTGTTGATTTTCTCCTCTTGGATGAAAACTGAGGAGAATCGCCCATTCAAGATATTTGCTTTCTTCTCACTGTCTGATATTAGTACTCCATGCTTATCCTTTAGTAATAAAACTCCTGATGCCTCTGTTTTTTTCCTTTAATGAAACTCAAAAACCGCTAAGGGTTTGAGGAGGCGTCAGAGCTAATGATATTCTTGATTTACTCATTATAAGCACTCTGACAGGTGTTTTTAGCCTCTTTCTTTAGTCTTTAGTCCATAAAACAATACAAAATCGGAGCATAAAAACACGAACCTCCGAAACATCAGAGCTGGGATCAGGTGCCATGGAGGAGTGAGCAACTGAGCATCCCCTGCTGACCGGTCACACCCACCGTGTACGTGCTCATTGTCATGATCGTGAAATAACGGAAAGATTGTCGTCAATTCAGTGTATAAATAATGGACTAACAATTAGAATGAAAAGCGTCAGTCAGCATTTGACTCAATGATAAATCGTATTTGCTGACAAGGTAATTGTATCGACCATAGAACTTACAAAATGATGACTTTAAACGAGACTGCTGATATTCTTGTTTCATCAACTTGCTTGTCAATAATTTACCTCGTTATAGAAATTGTTCATACGTAGAGCATGCTCTTGCGTATAGAATTCAACTGAGTTACTTTTATACTCCGCATGCAGGTGATGAAGGTATGTTGCTGCATAAGTAAGGGAAGTTGACGATAGAAAAATTAAAGTCGTCACGTTTATCATATAACTTGGTTATTAGGTTACCATGAACGTCTTTTTCAAGTAAAATATCCAAGTTTGAAACAGATGTGTCAGACTCTGTGGTATATGTTATTTCAAGCTCTCCTGACATGTCTCGGACATAACTCTTAGGATACAATTAAAACGTTTTGTTTTGTATCATTTATATCATATGAAGCAGAATTTGTGCAAAATCTTATGCGTGAAAAGAAGAAAACACTTGCTGTGGCCCCAACTCGACATTTATAGATATATCAACGACGTGTTGTCAATTAACAATGGTACCTTCCATTCTTATGTCGATACGATAGATCGATTTATGTCCAAGACACGATGTAATTACGATATCGACACATTACTTTTTTTTTATAGTTTACAATAACATTTCTCTATTCTTGTGTGTTTATTACAATACTTTCTGTTTTAAGAAGTCTTCCTTACTGTCAATATCCACGATATCGTGCCGATATCGAATCATGATTGTTCAAAGAATTATGGTTTCCATCTACAATACTAGCATTGTATTAACATATGTTATTTAAAAACTATCTTTTATAAAACTTTCCCTGTAGTGTCGATATCGTCGATATCGACGATGTCGCTTCGATATCGAATCATGTTTGCTCAGCTCTTTGAAAATACCGTTCCTGTTACTTTGTATGTGCATTTATGAATAATTTTACTTTTACGAAGATTGTACCTGCCATCGATATAGTCGATATCGACGATATCGTATCGATATCGAATCATGATTGTTAACTTAACAATTAGAATTATATAACTTAACCAACCTTCACCCTAATACAAAATCTTATTTTTAACATATCCCATGACAATAAGTTCTGTTTCTTCATGCAACGCTTGTGTATATTTACTTTCTCATTGATTAGTTTACCCTACTGTCGATATCGACGATTTCGTATCGATATCGAATCATGATTATTAAAATATATTTAACAACTTTCACCCTCACCCAACATCTTACTCTAAACCTAATCTAAAACAATAACAACCACTAACCCTTTCCTTATCATAATTTTATTTAATATTTATGCTAATAATGAATGAATTTGACATCTCTTGTGACCTTGTAAAATTATGTTGTACCTCATTGTGAAAATAAATTCTACAAATAGGATCAATATCGATACGATATCGTCATGTTATTGTTGAGATCGACGACATCGACATAGCACAAAGTCTCGTATAATTATGGTACCAAGTATTTCAAATTAATAGTGCTCATCATGATCGATATCGATACGATATCAACTTAATATTGTCGATATCGTCGATATTGACATCGAATTCGTTCTTGGATATGTATTTATCCTAAGAGAGAAAACACTTTCTACCAATTTTTGGCTCATATCTGTATATCTGAAGAAAATTCTTCAAGTCTTTGATTGTGTAAAAATTAAAACTAAATTCATTTACCTATAATATTTTTGAGAATCGAAAAAGACGATATTTTCATTAATGCTACCATTTCGCCAAATATACTAGTATAATCCCTGCTAGATTTTAAACTCAGTTTACCATATCTATTGAATTTTTTACAATTATGATGAAAATAAAAAATGATCTTTTAAATCTTTTACATCTAAGTATATATTTCATAAGCAAATAATATAAGCAAATATACATTGATAATTTCATCTATATAGTCAGAACCCCAAAAAAGAATCCTACCCTAAATTGAACTGAATGATTTAACCTTAGTATGACTTGAGTTATTCTAGGGGTCATTCTTTATTTAGTCTTGCAAGAAATCCAGATATGAGTCTCTTTTTTTTTTATCAGATACCTCATAGAAAAGAAAGACTTGTTTTCATCATATTTTATAAAAATATTAAAACAAGTTCCATCGGAAGCATATTTAAGCATAGGTCTAATTAATTGTAGTTTTGTCTCCCACTACTTATCCACAGTGTATGATTTGTCTGCTTTATCAATGTTTTGTTTGATATTGAAGTGACTTGAATGGTTATTTCTACTCCGTTTTAATGGGGGAGTGGGGCATGTCGCCCGCCATGTAATATTGAACCTAATCTCCTGTTGCACACATCTACATTAATATTCAAGTGTTTTTTGTTATACCGGACGGCTGATGAACCGTTATATTATTGATCCAGTCAATCAGATGTATGTTATACAGTGCTTCATTAACTCTCACTTGAGTATTGTGACTCTTATATACTTACGCACAAAACTGTCAACAAAAGAGAAATCTGCGTCACGGGAACCCTTTACATGTTTTTTTTTTATATATCAGAATCTAAACTCAAAACTCTTATTACATTGTTTCTGTAGAGTCTAATGTTTGATATCTTATGCATTGAGGTAGTCCCTTCCTCAAGTTCTGAAAATCAGGGAGTATTCAAAGTGCTCACTAAAATATCTATGAGTTCTAAAATTAAATGTGTATTTATATATCACTCATGGTATTTCTTACATGGTATACATAAATAATATTAAAATATGAACTGTATAGAATCGACCTTTACTAGAGATGCATAGAGTTGCCCTTTACTTGAGCTGTCTATAGTTGTTTCGAGATACCCTCCACTTGAGCTGTATAGAAATGACCTCCACATGAGCTGCATAGAGATGACCTCCACTAGAACTGTAAAGAGATGACCTCCACTTGAGCTGTATAGAGATGACCTCCACTATAGAACTGTATAGAAATAACCTCCACTTAAGCTATATACTAGCTGCTCACATGTAGATATGCCCTTCACTTGAGCTGCTCAGAGATGCCCTCCACTTGAGCTGTATAGAGATGACCTGCACTTGAGCTATTTACTAGTTGCTTACATGTAGATATGGTAAGAATGCCCTCCACATGAGCTGTATAGAGATACCCCCACTAGAACTGTTTAGAGGGGACCTCGATTTGAACTTTAAAGAGGTGCCCTTCACTTGAGCTGTATGGAGATGACGATCTCCACTTGAACTGTATTAAGATGACCTCCTTTTGAGTTGCATAGAGATGACCTCCACTTGAGCTGTTTACAAATGACATACACATGAGATGTATATATAGTGATAACCTCCACTTTGGCTGTATAGAAATGACCTTCATTTAAGCTGTATACGAAAGACATCCACCAAAGCTGCTTAGAGATGTCCTCCTTTTGAGCTGTTTAGAGATGACCTCAACTTGACCTGTTTAGAGATGACCATCACAGATTGTAAACTGCAAAAGAAGTACCTTAACATTGGATCAAAGCCAGAAAAATATTATTGTCAGATGCCGATCAATACATGGCAATACTGCGTCCTAATCATCAATCGGGAGTACAGCTGTATGTATTTATGGTGAAACAACTGTTTTTGTGATAAATGTTATCAAAGTGATTAAGAAAAGAGAGGAGAACATCAAATTCCAAATATCTTGCCATGTAAGTAACTATGTATAAAGCTTCTGATCGCATTATATGAATGTAATGATTCTGAGGAAAGGATAACCCTTCACGTTTTTGATCAATATTAATTGTTTCCCTGATATGTTACTGTTTACTTTAGATAGATCAGATATGATCTTATGATAAAACATAACACAAATAATAATTGATTATTTTATTTTAGCAACATACATTGAATGTAACCTTTTTAGTTCTATAGTTCATAGTAAGAACTGTGCATATGAATACAATGAAACACGAGAAACGAACCTAATAGCCAGCTAGACGAAAGCACAATGGTCTAATCTGCAACAAAATTATATCAACAGGTTCTAGATTTGATTGCATCAGAAAGCATTCAGTCTAACATGACTGTACTTAATATCAAAAAGGAATTTTAAAATCTACGTACACACAGCTATTATTACCGAGTGTGAAATTGTATTTGTAATGTACGTAACACCAGGTTAAATCGAAACCTTTCTAGTCTAAATTGTATGGACCTTGAGCCATTCATTTATCTTCATCAGTGCGACAAACGGCTTTTAAAGCTTGAATTCAGTAATGTTATTTGTAAAATATTATTCAAGTTTGATAAATTTGCATTCCATTATATTGAAACAAGATTTTTTTTCAGAGACACGTACTCATAGGGCTAAACAACATCTCTTCGTTTTAATACACTGCATGTCTCTTTGTTTGTTGAGGGATATAATTTTAGCTAAGCTAGTGACAAAATACATTAACACGAACAGTAAAGACCCTGAATATCTACGTCTCTTATGTGGCTTGTTTAAATTGCGTCAACATCATCTTTGTTCTAGATAGAGCTTGTAAAAGGATCTGCACAGGTTGAAAAAAATCGATACCCAGTTGACAAATCGCATTTAATTCCAAGATAACGACGACAAACTCTGCTTTTCTGTTCATTTCTATGGAAACAAACTGTTGAATGCCATTTGTCGTGATATTAATATTATTACTATTGTTTGAAAATTCAGTGATGTGAATAAAGAGATCAAGATCCTTTTTATCATATAAGATACAGAAATATGCGAAAAGTTTATATTATGCGTAATATACAGCTATTGTAAATCTTGTATAGATTTCATAATTAGGTCTTAATATTTGTACTTTTTGTAAATTTTGTTGTGTTTGATACAACGGAGGTGACCAATCTTTTCCAACATCTATATATAGATTCAATGATGTTGGCTTCCACCCTACCGATACTGATATTTAAACTTTATAAAAATCCTTCCAAAGATACATTACGGGGTTCGACAACCGCTTAACAAGCCGATATCAATATAGGTCACAAAATATTAGCTGATATACGAATTGCAAAGTAAGCTCGACATGTTGCACTCATAACATATGTTGAAGAAGGATATGGAGATAACGAACAGCATTCAATCTCAAAGTCCATAAAACAATACAAAATAAGCGCAGAGCAAACACGGATCTCCGAAACATCAGAGGTGGTATCAGGTGCCATAGAGGAGTGAGCGTCTGCCATGTGCTCCTTGTCATGATCAGGAAATAACGGTAAATTCCGTGGTCAATTCAGTGTATTAATAATAGACTAACAATTAGTATGAAAAACGTAAGTCAGCATTTGACTAAATGATACATGTAAATTGTATTTGCTGACAAGGTCATTGTATCGACCATAGAACTTACGAAATGATGACTTTAAACGAGACTGCTGAAATTCTTGTTTCATCAACTTGCTTGTCAATAATTTACCTCGTTTTAGAAATTGTTCATACGTAGAACAAGCTCTTGCGTATCGAATTAACTGAGATATATACACTCCGTGTGCAGGTGATGAAGGTATATTGTTGCATAAGTAAGGGAAGTTGACGATAGAATAGTTAAAGTCATCACGTTTATCATATAGCTTGGTTGTAAGATTACCATGAACGTCTTTTTCAAGTAAAATATCCAAGTATGAAACAGATGTGTCAGATTCTGTAGTATCATTTATCTTGATCAATAGTTGTAATTTAACTTGTGTAGAGGAGAAATATCAGATATTTGTACATGGGGTACAATGTATCAAATGTGAAACATATGGAGATAACCGTAACGAACAGTATTCAAAATCAAAAGTCCATCAAAACAATACAAAATAGGAGCAAAGCAAACATCAGAGCCGGGATCAGGTTCCTTGAAGTAGTACGCAGCCCCTGCCGACCGGTCACACCCGCCGTTTGCTTCTTGTCATGATCGTGATATAACGGAAAAATCCGTGGTCAATTCAGTGTATAAATAATAGACTAATAATTGGTATGGAAAACGTCAGTCAGCATTTGACTCAATGATAAATTATATTTGCTGAAAAGGTCATTGTATCGACCATAGAACTTACGAAATGATGACTCTAAACCAGAATGCTGACTGGATTTTAAAAATCTTCGAAGAAGTTAAAAAAAATCATCAAATGTCACGACTTTTTTCAAACATCAGAAACTACACAATGTTTCTTTACTCTGTACACTTATTCCTAAAAATCAGTTGAAAGTAAATGCATGGGCATCTACAATACTACTTAAAACATGACGTCGACTTTGATTCTATACCAAACCTTTGTTTTACTCCTCGCTAAAATATTACCAGTGGTGAGGAAGAAACTTCAGGAGTACTGTGCAACAATGTATTCAAGAAGTATTATAAATCAGATATGGATACTAAAAAATCCCGAAGAACTTTCGAAGAGATTTGAAGTCTCAAAATTTTACCAAAATCAAAATTAGAAAAACTTTCAACTTTATATACAACTATATAAAACATTCCCCATGATAAAAAAGTCCAGGATTTTTATATCATTAACAGCTTCTTTAAAAAAAGAAATAACTCGTTTATTTACTTACCTTATTCATTCATTCATCTTTTATTTCCTCCATTACGGAGATTAGAATCAAACATACAACAGATAAGTTACAAAAAAGTGGATATATATACTAGTATGTACATAAATGTAATGAGAAGAAATAAATTAATCGAAAGGAAAATATTTACATATATTTCGAATATATGAAAAAGTTTGAAACAAATTCATTGATGGGAGATTTGAAATTATGTTACGTAAGGAGTCTATTGTAGACTGCACAACATGTCACTGTGTGGTTTGAATTCATTTTTTAAAATTCGATTTCTTCTGTTTGAGTGAGCACAGTCAGTGTTTCTTTTCCTAAGAGTATTAGGAAGAGGTCATCCTCCGGATTTTTTTCAAAATTATTTTATTAAAAAGCATTAATTCTGACTGTTACAAACAAGTACCCGAAGTTGAATTAAAAAAAGATGCTCGAGTTTCTGATCGACATACAATATCTATATTGTTTTTGAGACCAAGTCTTCCAACAATCTATTGGAATTCCCAATGGTACCAATTGCGCCCAGTTAATAGCAGACCTAGTTCTATATTCAAAACAAGCAAAAATTATTCAAAATAAGAAAACGAAGAAATTATAGCTTTGGCCCTACTTTTGATATATCGACGACGTGAATGTCAATTAACAATTGGCAAGGGATGCTTCCTTCTCCATGGCACATGATCCCGTGCACATCTGATTTTTTTGAGGTCCGTGTTGACTCTGCTCCAAACTTTGTATTGTTTAATGAACTTTTGAGCTTGAATTCTATTTGTTACCTCCAAGTATATTTCATATATAAATATATGATAACTTTTTTAATGTAAAACCGTTTGGAAATTTATACTAAAGCCTTGAAACTTCGAGATATACTATTATTAATCATAGTTCAGTATCAAAATGTACATCTATTCAGTATATTTACTATAATTAATAATACGATTCATTGTGCAGGAGAAATCTAACTACTTCAGTACATGTTTTCTTACTATACTGGGGTAAATATGACACTAATAAACTATTGTATTTTTTCTTAGGACAGGATTACTGTTGTTATTTTTTTTTGTAATATTGAGCTTTTTACTGGCTTGATCTCTCCAGCCTAAATCAATGAACGATGCTTTTATGATCATTGTTGATAACTGTTGAGGAGGAATATTCCAGAAGATTCCAGAAGATATTCAGATCGATACCGATGTGCTTGGATCCTGTATCTTATAATTACCTTTTTTTACTTATACATCACAAATAATTCTGCCCCGTCCTGCTCCAACACCTCTGTCCCTTGCTCGTTGACCACTGATTGACATGGTTAATATTTTCCGGTAGGTGGTCATTGACATATTTATGTTTTATTCTCTCTATTTGAATGTGTGGTATTTGCACCAATAAGTTCCCCTTACTGTCCTGGGTCACACACATACCGATAGAGAATAGATCAGTCACCATATAACACATACGATAGTAAAGACCGTAGAGTGGAACCGAGAAAACACGGACAATTCTGTGAAAGGTAGGGTTTTTTAATCAATTTCCTGTACACATTAACAAATGTAATCTAAACCAGAATTTTTTCTATACCCGATGCAGAAATTATTCACCTGTGTGAATTCATTTTTTTCCACATTGTTAAATCCTTAACGCAGGTATCAGTCATTTTTCGGCAGACCTCAAAGGCACACGTGAGTTATTTAGATCAATACTAGGAAGTCTTTCATTTGTATTATCTTAGGAAGTTTGAAAATATATTTTTAAATTTTTGAAAATAAAAGTTGAGATATTTTATCTTTAATGTGCTAGCATAATGATGAACCGTGCATAATACAGTTTGAACAAAGACAGTTACACCCTTATTGTTTTTCTGTACGCTGCGTAATAAGGATGGAATGTTATACCTGTGTACATATGTATTGATTTGCTACTTAATTGTGAACTCAGTACCAATATAGCACTACATTGTTTTAATTATGAAGCAGATTGGTCGACTGTAGATGTACTGATGTTCTCTAAGAGCTGGAGGGCATACGCTAACTATCCAACCACTGTACTAAACATGTCACAAAATACACATCTTACATTATTTTAAGAAATAAGTTTGTATTTCAGTAACATCATCTAATCTTAAAGACATCGAATATTTTCTTAGATAAAGCAGATGAGAAAGGTGAAAATAACTTACAGCTCTCGATACAAAATAGTTAAAATACATATCTACGAACAGAGTGTACATGTTAACACAGACTCCCTTTGAAGTTTCAAAGGAGAGACCCGGTGCCTTATCATTCATACAAAAACATCATCTAAGTAAATGTTGAAAGACACATGTAATGTAAGCATATTCTTAAATCATGAACATCATCTAGATATAATATCTTAATAGCTTATTGTTACATATAATATTAATGCCGTTGTGAAGTTATATTTTACTTTTTGATCTGACACTTATTTCGGGTCTTCCAGAACAAAGTATGGACTTTAGCATTATTATTATTTGGGGGTGTGAGGTATCATTTTAAGAACATACAACTATATTGCAATTGCGAAGCTGCTGTTTTATATTCTACATATTTGGGACAGATTCAAAAAGTAAGAAAAACACTAGTACTAGTCATGCTTTTATTTAAAAATTGCATATTTGAAAAGTTGGTATATCAGGTTTGAATTCAACAAAAGTAGATCTGTATCTGCATTACATGAATTTAGTTTGTTGGAGTGCTTTTAACTTTATCTAAAAAAAATAGAGAATTTTGTAGCAATAGAATTGAAATGTTTTCAATCATGACCTATAGATTAAGATGTAGAGCACTGAGTCGACAAAGTGAACAAGATAGAAAATAAAATGTCATATGTTACCCATACTAAACATAATGTTTGTAGACTTATTCCTGTTTTTACAGATACACACAGCTACCTGTATTAGTTAGATACTCTTGTTTTGTTTTTGTTACTTGATATATTGACTAGCTACGCCTAATAATAACCTGTCCCTTATATCCTGTGATTGCCTTATACTTCAGAATATTGTGTTTATAAACATCACAGACTGATCATAGATTGACAGTACCACCTTGCCCCTGGGCAGGAACATAACCTGTGTCACCGGGAGTGTATATTATTGGGCTAATATTATCACCGTGTGGGATATTGTTTTATATGTAATTCGGATTCTTGAGATTATTTCTTCTTAATTATCTGGAAAAAGAAACTCTCAAATTACTTTGTCCTGAAAGTTTTTTTTCTTTCTTTGTAGTAATGAATATCACCCTTTTAAATGTGTTTTTTGTTGCATCTGAACAGAATGAAAATGAAGATCTCATTATGCGTAATATAAAGTATTTTTCTCCGAAGGAGACGTATGATTTAAATCTTCATAAAAAACAATGTTGCTCTTGAAGTCAACATAAAATATTGATTTTTTCATCCAAATTTACAACCATTCAAATTTAAGTTTTTAAATTTTTATTGCATGTATTTGTCCAAAGTTAAATGCCACCGTTGCTTGCTTATACATAAATCATCTTTTGACGTTCACATGTAGGAGGGCTTTTCAATAAACAATGTCCTCGGTGTTCGGAAAGCAACAAAAACGCTTTTCAAGGATTTAGCCTTACTGATTTAACTTAAATATTTTCTTTTAATTGAAACACATGTCCGTTATATTTTTTTTTTCCAAATTTCTGATTGTTTTTAAAACGCATTTTTGAGTATTGCCCTTCATATACTGGAATATGGCAGATTTCCTGGACTTGTTTCTTCTTTCTGGATGGTGTTTTTTTTTTCAAGTTTGAAAATAAAAAAAGTTAAAGGATGAAAGATCTGGCGAATATTGTTGGTTTGACAAAACATTTACTTTCTGTTTATCCCACAAACTACTTTACTCTTCATGTCCTGTGGGTTTGGACGCTGTCATGACGGAATTTAAAGTAGTGGATTCCTGATTCTGGTTCCATCCTCTCATAAACCTTTAAATTTATTTTTGCAAAAATTTGCTTTTCTAGACTTCTCCAGATATTGAACTGCCTCCCCGAATAAGAATTTGAACAACAAGACTACTAATAATTAAGAAAATGACATCTAAAGCTATTTTTGTTCTTTTGCAATTCGTTGCTTTTTTCAGACCTTGGCTGTTATTGTCAAGTGCATCTTATTGTAAATTCGTTTTGAGGGTTTAAAGCAATGAAACCAAGATTCAATATCTGTTTAAAGTTCAGACAAGCGTGGATGACTTCGATTTTTGATTTTTAAAAATAATTGTTTAGATATTCTTACACGCTGTTGTTTTCGCTCATTTTTCAAAAAATAGGGTGACAGTTGAGTACTTAATTTTTTTTTACTGTCAAATACTTCTTTAAAACATTGTCAACTACCCCCAAAAATGATGCCTATCAATTTTGCTATGTGTCTTAAATTCAATCAAACATCATCAGTGATTATTTATTGAATTTTCGCAAACATTACACTGGTTGTTGTAAGCATTCGTCGCCAATGTCGGTTCCCGTTTTTGATACCCATTATATCATTTTGGTTCATTGTAATCCATCTACTCATGTGTCTATAAAACAGACATTAGCTGCTGTAAATTTTACATATTTCAGGGTATATTTCTTTGGGATTCTTAAAGATTTTTACAGCAGCTTTCATGAAGCGTTTAATTTCACTCTAGTTTACTGATTCTTTATCATTCATTTTAATGCAGTGTCTCGAGTAGCCCTTGTTTTCCAGCCTCTCACAATGAAAATATGTGATGAAAAGTGGTCAAATAAAATGTAATCAATTCATTAAAGATTCATTCATGAGAGAAAGTCAAGCTTAATGGCATAGAGCTCAGGACATTATTTATTGAACAGCCCTCGTATTCGCATGTACATGTATATTTTTTGTGCTCGATCTCTCAATTGTATAAAATTTGTAAGTGCAAATGCACTTACATTTGTAGGTACATATATATTTCAGAACTACATGTACATTTTCAGCTGAATAATTTGTGTAATGGAAACAAAGAGTGGGATAAGATAGAATAAACTCAATAAAATTATTTTTTCTACTTTCTGTTTGTCATTGTCTCTGTTGACATTATTGATTCCGCCATTTTGAATACATAAGAACGTTTGATTTCCCCAATGGTGTCCCCAGACCCCCTTTGTCTGCCATACATTGTCAGCTCCTCGAGAGTTTATGTTATTCTTATTAATGTCATCTGAATCATACACTCTGTAGTTCCTACCAGCTGTTTTTTTTATTATTTGACTTTTTAAAATCATCAATTATAAACGAAGTATCACAATTTTTCTGATATAACCTAACAGTAAATTTGTTTTTCGACCGAATTTCACAGCCCCTTTCTTCAAATATATATCGTATTTGTTTTTCAGCTGCTCTTAAGTTAATGACTAATATGATACAGACATGACATTTCTTTCCCTTTGTCATATTTACATGTAAAAGTCTTGCATCAAAAATGGTAATATTTTATATAGATCAAGAGGATTTAAAAAAAAAACATACTGGGAAACCTATAGCTTTCCCAGTGTAATTCAAACAGCCTTTCTCATGGTTATTTTTTTTTTATCTTACCAATTTTAGAAGCTTTTGCTTTTTCAGGTTTCACTGTAAGAAACTCAATTATATTCAATCAAAGTCATGAACTCTGAGCTAATTTGTCTATTTTAGCTGCCCTTGAACTTCAAAGATGGGTTTAAGTTGTGGAGGAACTCTTGGGAAAATTTTCCTGATCGTCATCAACATCTTATTTTTTGTGAGTAAAGATCAGAGCAACCAGAAGAAATATGATAGACAAAAAATGAAATTTAAACAATGGATTTTGCCTGAATCTGACTGATGTTTTTCATTTTTAAAAGTTAAACAATTCAAATAAAGTGAAAGTTGAATATCGATCCTTTTATGACATATGATACAAGCAAACTTTGTTTAAAAACTTGACATAAGAAACTTTTCCATGTTCAAAGGAGTATACTTAGTAATTTGAAGTACATAGTTTTCTTTTATTTTTTTAATTTTCACATTAATGAAATTTAAAGGTGAATATAAAGTTCAATAAGTTTATAAGGATGGTCGCAGAAAGGTTGAATTTTGAACGTCATAGAAACTTTACAATTTCATGATGAACAGTTGTATAATTTGTGGAATGAAAGCACAGAGCAGATTAATATTTAAGAGATTTATTATTTGCATCATTCACAATCAAACAAGGTCCAAAAATAAATACCTTTGCAGGCCTCCATTTTCGTTGATATCAAACTAATGAAGAAGTCCTTTCTGTTATTCGGATTTTTATTTTCAGCTGCTCGGTCTTGGTTTACTGATAGTAGGAGCTCTAATGAAAGCCAATGTGAAGATCATTAAGGATGAGGTGAAGCCGGCCCTGAACACGATCACTGTCAGCTCCTACAAGCTCGGGAACCTGACAGACAATCTCTCCATACTCCTCATCATCATCGGCGTCTTCATCTTCTTGGTCGCTGGTCTGGGTCTTTTTGGTGCTTGTTGTCAGAACAGATGCATGCTGGTCACAGTAAGGAATTTATAAAATAAAGAGATGACAATAATGCTCTCTGTTAAGAAATACTGAGAATAGAACTGTCGCTTGGAATTTTCTCTCGCCTGAACAACTCTGAATTTTTAAATGTTTTTTAGATATTAATTTTAAGTACTAAAACGTCAATTTGTATTTTAGTATGCTGTTTTGGTTCTGATATTGTTCATCATGAAAATCGTCGCCATTGCACTTTGGTTCTCAATGAAGTCAGAGGTAATCCTATTTAATCGTGATAAATCTTAGACTTTGATATTTATCAATTCTTATTAATTACCTTTTTAATTTTTTATACAGTTGAACTGATTATACTGTAACAAATAATACTCTTCCTTGCAAGAATGCACGGCAAATGCACGGGTTATAAAATAGTTACCAAACAAGAGGATTTCAAAATCATTTTACTTTTGAATGCGATGGTTTAAAAGCTTAGTTGACTTTTATTGATGTGTTAACTTGAAATCTGAATGAAACTTACCTTAAGGATATTTTAAGGTTGAAGGCACAGTTAAAGCAGGAATGCTGAAGTCAATTGAAACGAACTATGTGGACCACCGTCTTAATAGTACCGACGAGATATCAAATTCATGGAATTACATGTTCATGACGGTATTTATGTTAACTGATGTTTTTTAAATGCAGATATATTTCATATGTTATGTGCAGTTATTAAAAAGGCAAACGAAGCGAACGAAATCGACTAAAATTAATGCTATATTTACAGTTGGACTGCTGTGGTGTTAATCCTGTCACAGGACCGGACTCAGCTAAGAACGATCTGAGGAAGTCCCCGTGGTGCACTACCGCTGGGGCTTGTAAAGACACTCAGTTCTTTGTCCCTCCCGCTTGCTGTCAAGGCGTGGACTCCAGTAACTATCTGTCAGCGCCCTCTGACTGCACAGCTGGAACTAGCGGCATCAACTCTATGGTAACGTGTTTTCATTATTTAAAACATTTAAAAGAGAAAATATCGAATACCATATTAATAGAGAAAAACATTTCTGTATAAAATTTGAATTAAAATAGTTTCTTTTCTAAGATCCCGCCTCCTTTCTATGATACCCTGTCTATGTCAGTCCATGTTTTATTGTTCTCTGTAAATATACAAGAGCTGTTCAATAAATGATGTCTTCGGTGCTCGGAAAGAAGCAAAAGACGCTTTCAGTGATTTAATCTTAATGATTTAACTTAATATTCTCTTTTAATTAAAACACATGTCTGTAATTTTTTTTATCCAATTTCGGATTGTTTTTAGAACTCATTTTTGGGTATGACCCTCAGGAAAATGGCAGATGATTTTCTGGACTCGTTTCTTCCTTTTGAAACGTGTGTTTTCAAGTTTGGAAAATGAAACAGTCTAAAGGTGAAGGATCTGGCGAATATATATTGTTAATGTGAAAAAATAACTTCCTGTTTATCAAAAAAAAAAATTCCTTTACTCTTCAGGGCGTGCGGAATTGGTCGCGGTTATGAAGAACTTTAATGTAGTGGATTCCTGATTCTGGTGCCTTCCTCTCATTAACCTTTCGATTTTTTTTGGCAAAAAAATTGCATTTTAGACTCTTCCAGAAATAAAACTGCCTCTCCGAATACGATTTTGAACAACAAGACCACTTATGTTTAAAAAAAAAATAATAAAAATCTATCTTTATGCTTTTGCAATCCTTTGCTCTTTTTATCAAGTACATCTTATTGTGAATTTTCTTTAGGGTTTTAAGCAATAGATTCAGAGGTCCGTATTTGCTCTTCTCCTATTTTGTATTGTTTTATGGACTTTGATATTGAATACTGTTTGTTATCTTCATGTGTTTCATTTATTCAATTTTTATTATTTTTTGAATTTCAAACAAACGTGGGTATCTACCGTTACTGATATTTTATATTAAGTGTCTAGGTATTCTTACACGCTGTCGTTTTCACTCATTTTTCAAAAGACCTTTGAGTACTAATTTTTTTTTTACTGCCAAACGTTTCTTTAAAACAGTGTGAACTACTCCCGAAAAGATGTCTATCAAATTAGCTATGTGTCTTTAAGTCAAATCATTCATCATCAGTGATTATTTGTTGAAATATGGAAACAGTACATTAGCTGTTAAAATTTTTTGTTAGCAAGGACGGTACCCATTTTTGATGCCTATTATATAATTCTTTATCCTTGGAATTCACATGCTCTATGATGATGAAAAGTAATAACATGAATTGTTATAAATTCATTAAAGTTTCAATAATGCGAAAAAATCAAGTCAGTATAGTTCAGGACAATATTTATTGAACAGCACAAATCAAAATGTCTGAAAAAAGAAGTCATATTCGAAATATCATTAAATGTTAAAAATTATGAAATGTAACTTTCAGGGATGTTACGAGGCAGTAAAAGACGAGATCGAATCTCACTCTAACCAAGTTATTGGGGTTGGAGTCACAATCCTTGTTATTGAGGTAAACGAAAAAATACTTCAAAACTGAATGCGTAAATTGTTCCAGTTACATGCGATAATTCATAAAACATGGCATTGTTAAAACATATGTTGAATACTTTTTCTTATACAACAGGCATTATTATAAGGCGTGTTAAATACATTTTTCTTCTTTTATTTTTCAGCTTCTTGCTGTTATATTTTCTTTCATAATTTGTAAACAGAGTGGTGAAGAGAAGGTGGTTTAGAGGTAATGTATTCTTTACTGCTTTTAACATCATGAAAATTACTCTTATTATCAGAGTAGAGCACAACAAATGAATGTTATATAAACTGTATAAATATTGAATTGTAATGAACATACGCAAATTACAATTCAATTTTTATACAGTTTATATGACATTCAGTTGTGCTCTATTTATTGCTTAGTGATAAATAATCTTAAAAGTTTGAATCTCTCCATAACATTTATAGTGACAAGCTCTTCAAGTGAACATAACCAATATAAACATATGTAAATATTGGTTATGTTCTCTTGATTATCTGGTCACTATTGATGTTATGGAAAGATTCAAACTTTTAAGTTTATTATTAGGCAATTACATCTACGTGTTGACCTGACACTAAATGTTAATAAACATTACAAGAGGAAGTTATCGTCCCGGTGTTATTTGGTCAATGTTTATATCCCTCCCGGTTAGATTTGCACTTTGTTTAATGGGTAAATTGGGGCTCATTTTTTAAATGATTCACATTCAATATCATTTTTGATTAAACTGATTTAATAACTGAAAAACCAAGGAATTTAAAAATAAAGATCTATTGCCAAAATACTGATATTTGAGCTGATAATAGTTTGTGTTTTTCTTCTTGTGGTATTACGTATTATCAACGATTATAATTATAAACTCAGAGAATTGGCTTTTGATATTGTCAGCGAGAACTGATATATGTGCAACAACCCCCTAATACAATAAACCTTCAAAAATGATACTAGTATATAGAAAGAAATACTTGTGTGGAAGAATTTTTTGTTTGTGTGTATGTGCATGAAAGAGTTTTGAAATACTTATTTTACAAGAGTTTAGATTAATATATTACATGAATATATCTAATTAAACCATTTGTTCTTTTTTTTTAAATACAGATGTATGTTGATTCTGGCCTTTTGTTATCCAACAGCCTGTCATCCATTGAACGGAATAAAATTATAGTGAAGCAAAGGAACGTGGCGACCAAAAATCAACTTGAATCTTTATCATATACAAACAAAATTTAAATATTCTACATGGGATTTTATTATTTTTCAATTCATCCAATGTTAACCACTGTATCCCTACATGGATAACACTCATTGGATATTTTTTAACATCTCACTGCTGTGACATCTCACTAGGTTTTGTGTGAGAGTGAAGTAAAATAAAACAAAATTCATATGAAGTTGTGTAATTCATTGATAGTTATGTACAAAACACGGAATAAAAAGAGTCTCCAATGATTTGTGGTTGGATTTGATTTTTACCAAACTCGTTTGATTTTGTCCCTTTGAAAAAGTTCAGGGATAGAAAAACCCCAGATCACTGGAGATCCTTTATTGATTGATTTATTTATTTAATATTGTATGATATCTTTAATCTACATCAGTCTTTTTAAAGTCACTCTTTTGAAAGACAAGTTCTTGAGATATTTATTTTCTATCCTCAGACTTTGACAATTAAATCTCACTTTAATCATGTTAATCGAGTAATTACTTTATTATATGTACGCTTATTGTCAGCAGTGGAAGTGAATAATCACCGATTATGTTGCTGAAGAAATACTCCTGGACATCATTATAAAGGCTAAATTGATTTCATTTACTGTGTATTTCGTGTATATATTATCATAATGTTTCATATTGTTTTGCTAATGTTGTGTCTAGATATTCATTATCTTCTTTTTACATTAAATTTTTTATGATGTTCTTGACTTGAATTTCTTAATTTATTACATACTCAGTAGTGTGATCTTATTGGGAAACGTTATAATTTTGAATACCCTCTCTTCAATTTTTAACAAAACATTATAAGTAGTATATTACATATTATTTTTAGTGAGACTTATTGAAATATGGAAACGGACAGTATTCAAGCATAAGAAATCATTTTAACAATACAAATCAGGAGCAAACCAAACACGGACCTCTGCAACATCAGGTGTGGGAATAGGTACCATGAAGGAGTGAGTATCCCCTGCCAACTGGTCACACCCATAGTGTTCTCCATGACATGATAAAAAATATTAAATCGGTGCAAATTCAGTGTGTAAATACCGGAGGTGTTGACATTAAAATGAGTGTCAAAAACGTCATTGTAATTTCTAGAGGGTCATTATATCGAGCACAGAACTTTAAAATAATGACTTTTAACGGTTCTCTTGATATTCTTGTTTCATCAACTTGTCGGTCAACTGTTCTAGAAATTGCTCGTACAAAGAGCATGTTCTTGCAAATCGACTTAATCAAGAGGTATAAACCCCATATTCAGGTGATGATATATTGCTTAATACCAGGGTAAGTAAATGTTCTCTATTACACTATAACTTTTCCTCAGCGTATATCGTATGTAACTTCTGCAATTATTTCACACGACAAATAAAACAAAAACAAGGCTAAAATATTATAAGGAACAGCTTCTACAGAAAAAAATGGACTTCGGGAATTTTCGTATGTTTTGACTTGGAATGAATGAAACATATAACGATAACAAACAGTATTTAAGATCAAAAGTCCATAAAACAACACAAAATAGAAGCAGAGTAAACAAAGACCTCCAAAATATCGGAGGTTGGATAAGTTGCCATGGAGGAGTGAGCATCTGATTGCAACTGGTGGTAACATATGAAATTGACAACAGATTTTCCCGTTATTTCCTGATCATGACAAGGAGCACACGGCGGGTGTGGCCGGTCAGCAGGGGATGCTCACTCCTCCATGGCACCTGATCCCACCTCTGATGTTTCGGAGGTCCGTGTTTGCTCTGCTCCTATTTTATATTATTTTATGGACTTTGAGATTAAAGCGAGTTTGTTTGCATCATAGGATGAAAAAAAGGGGCTTTACCCTTGTTTCCCCTTGTTTTTACTTGTTGGACATTATTTCTTGAAGACAATAATCTTCTCTTATTTTAATGTGCTTTAAGCAATTCCGTTTCAGGCAATGATTTTCAAAAAACGTTATATTTATTGTGCAAGTGTTTGTTTTCCCCCAGAATATGTTTTTGTGTAAATTAGTACGATTAAAGGCATGAAATCCGTCGATGTGTATAGCTAAATAAACATTGGGAGTGTGTCAGTTTTATATATAAATAGATCAGAATTTTTTTTAATTTAAATTATGCTATAGTGTAAGGAACAAAATATAATTCATGTAATGTAATTATGATATTCATGCGTATAATTCAAAATTGTGAGTTTTATAATAAATATGATTAAATATAGTCTTTATATGAATATTTAAAATACTTTCGTATCCAAAGTGTAAGACTGATAAAATAGCTTCTTTCGAACTTGTTGCCGCCGGGCGCATAGAGTTTCTCGAACCATCTTGTTTTCATGATATAACATCCGCCGTGTGCTCCCTGTCATGGTCGGGAAATAACGGAAAATCCGTTGTCAATTCAGTGTGTAAATAATGGACTAACAATTAGTATGAAAAACGTCGGTCAGCATTTGACTCAATGGTAAATTTTATTTGCTGACAAGGTCATTGTATCGACCAAAGAACTTACGAAATGATGACTTTAAACAAGACTGCTGATATTCTTGTTTCATCAATTTGTTTGTCAATAATTCACCTCGTTTTAGAAGTTGTTCATACGTAGTGCATGTTCTTGTGTATCAAATCAGCTAAGAGATAACTCCGTATTCGGGTGATGAAGGTATATTGCTGCATAAGTAAGGGAGTTGACGATTTTAAAGTTAAAGTCATCACGTTCATCCTAGATCTTTGTTGCTAGATTACCATTAACGTCTTTTTCAAGTAAAATATCCAAATATTAAATAGATGTGTCAGGCTCTGTGGTATCTTTTATCTCAAGCTCTCCAGGATATATCGAATCGACATAAGAATGGATATACCATTTTTATTTGACAATACATCGTCCATATATCTAAATGTCGAATTGAAAGCCATGCACAGCATGTGTTTTCTCCTTTTCATGTATAACATTTAGGACAAATTCTGCTTCATATGAGTACAAAAATAGGTCTACTAATAACTGGGCGCAATGGCACCTATGGAAATTCCAATAGATTGTTGGAAGACCTTGTCTCCAAAAACCACATAGATATTGTCAAACAAACACTCAAGCATCTTTTTGATGTCAACTTCAAAGTACCTGTGTGTACAACCAGACTGTTTTTTAACAAAATTATATATTGCAATTGAAAAATGACAAAGTACGCAAATGTACGAGTTCCTTTTTTAAGAAGTACTCTGTTGAACTCTGAAATTGATATTAAAATTATCTCAAGTTTCCCGAGCTCATTGTCAAAATGAATATATTCTTTGAACAATGTTGAAGAACATCTATAAAAACTGTAAATTCTAATGACCCCTAATTGTGCTCGTTTATAAGCCGACTTGTATTTTTATATACTTGTATTCTGAAAACTCAGAATACAACTCAAATACATAAAAATCTTCGAATATATCATAGTTTTTGTGTTTTGTTTGACAATAAGTTGACATGTTTATCTGCTATTACTCGAATATGTCAGCCCTATGAAACAAGTGCTTCGCCTTAAGTTATATCGACTTAACTATGATGATAACGCTATCTATTTCAGTGACGCTCAAAAGGCTCAAGTGAGCTTTTCTGATCAAAATTTGTCCGTTGTCTGTCGTTGTTATCGTTGTCGTTGTAGTTGGCGTCGGCGTAAACTTTTCACATTTTCATCTTCTCCTCAAGAACCACTGGGCCAATTTCAACCAAACTTGCCACAAAGTATCCTTAGGTGAAGGGGATTCAAGTTTGTTCAAATGAAGGGTCACACCCTCTTCCAAGGGGAGATAATTATGAATTAGTGAAAAATTAATGTCATCTTTTAAAATTCTTCTTCTCAAGAACCAATGGGCCAGGAAAGATGAAACTCATGTGGAAGCATCCTCAGGTAGTGTGAATCCAATTGTTCAAATCATGACCCCCGGGTCAAGGGTGGGGCCAAAATGGCCGACCCAAGTTTTACATAGGAATATATAGGAAAAATCTTTAAAAATCTTCTTCTCCA
>PRKT01000908.1:136249-160229 GCA_003671525.1 Saccostrea glomerata | reverse complement strand
GGGGGGGGGGGGGGGTGGAGTAAATTCAAGCCTGATGTGCTCAGGTGAGCGCTGTGGCCCCTGGGCCTCTTGTTTTTAAATGCGAAGTTTAAACTAAATATGGCTATCAAATTACTATCGTGTCCTACAAAAAACTAAAGCCAATATATGTGCAAAGAGTCCTCCTTCGTTCCTGTTCTGCATTAAATCTGAGAAAAACCTAGAAGGAAACAAATTAAAGATACTAGGTAAGCATTGGAATAGCCAGTTCTTTTCTCTTTGAATACTTTTACAGACTAATGTCGATAAATCAATATTATGCAGAATGGCGCGGCATTGGTTATGAGTCATAGTCGAAACCGAAAGTACAAATATGTTTGTTCCCTACAAGTCAGGTAAAAACCAGTTCTATTTATGATTAGCCTGCCTGAGATCACGGTATGTATTTATCATTTATCTAATTGAGAATAAAATTTATCTTTGTTTTTGTTTTCACATCAAACTAACAAACAAATTTACTTGAAATTTTAAATGTGAAGCGCTTTGTCAAAATGCTAACATTATATAAAAATGTTTTACAAAAGAAAAACATTCATGGCACATTTAATTAGATCAAACTGAAAGTAAATGTGCAATCCTACCGATATAATCATCAGGGTAGTATATATACATATTAAAGTGGTTACGGAAAAGATTTAATATGAAGTATCCTTTCCTTTTCATTTTAAAAAAAAACACGGTTTGTTAATTAAAAAAATAGCAAAATGTTAATTTTTAAAAAGGACTTTTTAAGATGAGGAAAGAATAGATCTAGATCTGTTTCCGTGAGGAAATATAGGATTTAAGCGGTGTAATTGTAAGATTCTCTCCTCTGATAAAGAAATAGAGATTGTTTTTACGACATATTTTTTTCTTTTGAAATTATACTTGTAGCGTCATAAGTCTTTTAAGTAATCATCGAACATTTCTTTGTAAGACTATTTAAATTGCAATAAGTAAAAAAAAAAGAATGTGATATTGAAATTTTCACTAAAGACAGAAACATTACTTAAAAGAGCTATTCATAGGTATCGGACAGAAATTCATTAGATATTTAATATGATACATGTACATAAATAAAAGCATATATCAAATCAACATACTCATTAACAGAAATTTCACAACATGCTTTTTATTACTTTTCAGCATTAGACTTCACCATGCCAGACTGGAGAAAATTCGGAACTATTTCACTGATGACCATCAGTATTTGTTTGGTTTGTACTTCCTGATTTTTTATCCATACTAATAATGAACTTAACATGTAGCTAAAAACAAAGTAATGCTGGAAATTTATCATCAAGAAGACGAAGTTTAAGATGCAATAAGTATTTCTACCATTTTTAGCTCACCTGCACCGAAGGCTCAAGTGAGCTTTTCTGATCACATTTTGTCCGTCGTCCGTCCGTCTGTCCGTCTGTAAACTTTTCACATTTTCGACTTCTTCTCAAGAACCACTAGGCCAATTTTGACCAAACTTGGTACAAAGCATCCTTGGGTGAAGGGGAATTGAAATTGTTAAAATGAAGGGCCAAGTCCCCTCACAAGGGGAGATAATCAAGAAAAGACAAAAATAGGGTGGGGTCATTAAAAAATCTTCTCAAGAACCACTGGGCCTGAAATGCTGAAACTTATGTGGAAGCATCCAGTGTAGATTCTAAATTGTTCAAATCATGACCCCCGGGGGTAGGGCGGGGCCACAATGGGGAATCCAAGTTTTACATAGAAATATTTAGGAAAAATCTTTGAAAATCTTCTTCTCAAGAACCACTGGGCCAGAAAAGCTAAAACTTATGTGGAAAAACTTATATGGAAGCATCCTGGGGTAGTGTAGATTTCAAAATGTCTAAATTATGATCAGTTGGGTAGGGTGAGGTCCCAGTATGTATTAAAAGGGGGGAAATCTGGTAAAGAACAGAATAGTCAAAGCTTCTCAGGTGAGCGATGTGGCCCATGGGCCTCTTGTTAAATAAGTCCTGACTTAAACAGTTAAATAAGAAAACATCATTAAAAGTTGATTTAAAATCTTGGTAAAAGCATTATAATGTTGATATATATCTGTTTTGTGATATCCTTCTTTTCTGGAATTAAATCAAATGTCAATAAATTTCAAACAGAAATCTTTAAACTCACGTAATTGCATTCTGTTCTTCAACAAAATTCACGAACGCCATTCAATGTTTTCATTCAGTTTTTACTTGGAATCATCTCTTTGGTACTTGGGATATTATTATCTGGCGGAACCCTAGCAAATCCTGAAATAAGACCTGTCATTAACAGCATCAGCACTGATTCAAACAGACTCGGAGACCAAATCAGTATCCTTCCAATCTTACTTATTGTCATTGGAGTGGTTACGTTACCAGGAGCTGTTTTAGGTATACTGACAGCAATCATAGTAAAGGGGAGGAAAATTATGTTGATTGTGGTAGGTATTTTTCTTCATTTTGTAAAGGTGGGATCCATTTATTTCTATTTGAAGATATTCATATTTCTGATTCATGAACTTTAATTTGAATTTCCTTTAATTTTTTTAGGTGTCTGTTTTGAGTTTCGTCGTTTGTGTGGGTTCCATAGTCATCCTTGGTGTGTTTATCCCTAGAATTCAGGTACAAACTTATAAAATACAAAACAGTTAAACATTACGGCTGTATTTGATGTCAATATGAGGTTAAGCTACCCGATGAATATGTGTTTTCTACCAAGCAAGAAAGGGTATTGAAAATGACTATTAGTATTGAATATTGAATAATGTACTTCTAGGGATGGTAAGATATCGCATGTGCCAATGTATACCTTTTTTTAGTTAATGTGATGACTGGCAAGTTTTTTTTACAAAAAAATTGTGTTATCGTATGATTCAATCATAAAATAATACAAGTTAATTGAGCAAAACTAGCCAATTTTTGAATTAAATTCTTTACGTTTGTTGTAAGTGTTAAGTATATGTAAAAGTGAAGATAACGAAAAGCTATCAATCTTTTAAAAATCTAGAAAAAAATCATTTGGCCAAAAGGAGAAAGCATCACCTTCAGACCAGTTACTCCAATTGTAAGCCCGGTGAATTGATGAAGGATACGTTGTATATATAGTAAAATCTACCAAAAAATCAAATGTCTAATAATTGTTATGAAAAAAGTCTGCAAAAGTCAACCTAGTGGTAGGTTATAGTTGCTCACATGTCATACGATCAATTTAACAGCGATAGAATTTACAAAATTTTCAAAGGTTGATAAAAGCCCTGTAACATTAACTTAGCAACAGTAGCATGTCATGTATAAGACTGCCCATTTTTAGAACTAGCTCTTAAGTTACGAATTATATGGAGGTTATATACACAATATGCAAGTGTCTCAGTACCATCCGTGAAAATCAATGTAAATACTTATCCAAACAAAAAATGATAAAAATTTCTCGAATACTTATCAATCTCTCAAATAGTTATGTAATACTAAGATGTTAAATGTATAATTTTAGATCAAGGAAATGAACAAGGAACACATGCTTAAGAGTCTACAAGACAACTTTACTGATGTGTCAATCAACAGCAGAAATGAACTATCTAATTCCTGGAATAAAATGTTTTTGAACATGGAAGTAAGTACATGTTTTGGAATATTGGATTTGATTATAATCATTACAATATTTGATTGAATGATAAAAACTTATTTAGTGGTACCAACAAGTTACTTAGTTGTATGTTTTGGTATAGTTGATTGAGCGTATCATGTTTAAATTTGGTTGTGGGTAACAGTAAAATTGAATTGGTAGCAGGTATTGCTTTACTAATTTTTAAAGATCCTGATACAATTTATTTGGTAACAACTAAACGTATTATTCATTTGGCTGCAGGGAAAATCGTTGATCATTTTAATGTAAGTAAAATATGATGCATTTAAAAGTGTAGGTATTTCCTTTTCCCTCTAGAGTGTCAAAATCACTTCAATGTCATTAAAAAGGAAATAATATTCATTACTTTCATAATAAAAGTAATATGTATCCTTGGTGTATAAATCAAAAATGATATGCGAAATACTTAATTAAAGTGAGCTAATTGGGTTTAAATTTTTTACTAAAATTATGTATTAAGTTGATTTAAACTTCGTTTTTACAGAGTGACGTGAAAGTAATATTGCACTAACACGAAATTCAATATATTTTTTAAGAAGAGTGTTAAAAGATAAGTGAAAAATATTAATTTGTAACAATCATCTTAATATAAAAAATGTTGTGCATATATTGTAAAAATATATGCAAAAATGTTCGGTTTCTACCCATTATCTTTAAAGTATTATTCATTTTATGATTATTAAATGAAAGATATGTAATCTTTGGCTCTTTCTTACTGTATATTTTCTAAAAGAGAAAAATGAATTTGTATTCAAAGATGTGATTATTGTATTATTTCATAATAAAATAATTATAGTATATATTTATAGCTGTAAGCGTTGAACTAATTTTTTTTCTTAATTTTGTTATTCCCGCTCTAAATACAGACAGTCCCGATATATTATTGTAACTCCGGTCTGACCGTCACACCTCGTACATTTTATTTTATAATCAATTCATCTTTTGATATATAAACGTTGTTTACTGTCATTTTTACTTTGATTCATATTTACATTTTTCAAGTAAATTGTTGAGTGACTATAGATTCTTTTCTAACCAAGTACAAAGCAGTTTCCTAACATTTTCGTCAAATACGTACGAGCCAGCAATACTGTGTTATAACAGCTTAGTTATTATTATTAATTTTTACACTTTACAAACAGCTGGATTGTTGTGGAGTTGATCCTGTAAACGGTACCACTAATGACTTTGATAAAACGCCTTGGTGTACAACTAAAGGTGAATGTCAGGCAACAAACGCAGAAATTCCAAAAACCTGCTGCCTCAACGTCACAGAAGGAACGTACTCTACGGCCCCAATCGAATGTTATTCAGGAGTTATCAGAGGAACGTATAAAACAAAGGTATATATTATCATTATCAACTAAAAGGTCGGTTGAAAGTAAGCGACATACATCCCTTAATATAGAAGTTAATTTAGTCTTCTTATCTTTGATTAACAATCTTACAATTTATTTTTTACCAGGGATGTTTCCATGCCATAGTCGTTCAGCTCGGTGTCTACTCGTCACATACCCTCGGTGTTGTACTGCCAATTTCAATTCTAGAGGTAGGAGATTTATGATCATATTTTTCATGAAAAATTTGTGAGGAAGTAGGAAGGCATTTACAAAATACCTTAAAAATCAAAATATGAAATTCATCAAATGCTAAAAATTATTGCAAGACGTGCAATTTTTTAAAATGTAGTAAAAAAATGAAAACAAGAAAAATTGAATAACAAGTTTATGACACTGCAATATTGAAGGCCTCAACAGTTAGTGTATCTTTTATTTCCGTGTTCTTGAATATAACTAAAAAAGGCAGGCGTATATCACAATTGAAGAAATAATGCAAGTATCGACGTAGTATAACGATTTTAATTCCATACAAATATCTGAAATCCTACCGAAAATTAAAAGACTTTGTCTTAATTTTTTAGTGCAATTTTGATATTCACGGTATTTTGTTTTTATTTGATTAAAAAGAAATAATTCATAAAAATTATTTTTTAGATGCTTTGTGGTATCCTCTCTGTCGTGTTATGTTTGAAAAAGGACTTCCTGGCTCCAAAAGGCACCAGTTTTAAAGAAATCTGCTGTTCTTGCAATAAACGTAAAGACGAGGACATTCAGGATAAGGCAGATGAGACGAGAGAAGAAAAAGTGCCACTTAACTAGAAAAAAGGGGATATATTTCAATCAATGTCTGTGTCTCTTTACATGTCAATGTGTCTGTATATGGGATATGGAGTAGAAGAGGATTCAGTACTCCACACCCTGTTTGCCAGTTGAGAAAGTTTCTTAGAAATGGGGAAGCTATAGAGGATGAGAAAAAGTTATAAACTTTTTTAACAACCCTTTAATATGCTATATTGAATATATGTAAAGTCAATTGATATTAAATGTCATGTATAGCCTTAAAACAATTTGCCTACATTTATCTATATTAATATACTGTGGTATTTTTCAAAATTTTAATGTTTTAGCCTTGGTGAAAAACTGATTCAAATTAGTAAACAAATTATAAGGTTGTGAAAGGAAATCTTACTTATTTTCAGAGTTTGTTCGGAATACGAATTAACTAAATTAACCCTTTAGAACATTAAAATTCCAAGTCTGTCGAAGCAGACTGAACCGTGTCCATGGAAAACTGTATCAGTCTTTGTATTAATCATTCCTAAAAACCATATATTTAGATGGATAAGTAATATAATCACAGATGAATTGATGTTACTGGGATATCACCTACATAATCTAACCTTCATTTGATCGTATTTTGGACAACTTGTTTCATACCCATTGTAAGGTTATGTTTCTATACTAAATTTGACTACTGAGTGTTCCAACTGCCTTTTCATTACACAGACCTCATAGCTCATGATGGTTGTGACCTGACAACAAGGTATGCTAACGCTAACTTTTTGTAGGCACCTGGTCCCACCTCTGGAATTTCCAGGGCTTCGTGAGTAAAGCATGTTCCGATATGTGATTTGTTTACATATTTGATAAGATCGATCATTGTTTGTATCATAATCTTTGGATCTTTTAGATGATTTTTTTTAAAAAAAAATTATGGTTTTCTAATGTAATGTAAAATGATATACATGTATCTCAGTTGAGCAAAACATTCCTTTGGCAACTCGTTTACAATATACTTATTTTGTTTACATTGACGTTTGGACTTTAGAAACATATATCATTCTGTGTTGTGTTGTTTGTGAATCTACATACTTACACTTTAAAGTTGAATAAATTTTTTAAATGTACATTGAAGTGAATGTTGTATATTAAAAAAATATACATTTTTTGATAAATTTTGATTATGTGAACTTCATTTCAATAAAACTTTTTCTTGTGCCATTATAAAATAAAATATGCTCAAAACAAATATTTAGATTCAAAATAGATTTATATTATTAACTTTACTCATGGAAGTAGTAGAAATTTGAGGCCGAAACTCAAGAAATATAATGACATGCGAAAAAATAATTCACATAAACAAGTAAAAAATGTGTGAGGCAGAATTATGCCAACAAAACCCTAATTGTTGCACAATGCCATGTTTTAATGTTAAATGATCTGTATACCTATGTATAGAAGAAAAGCAAGTTTTATGAAAAAAAATCAAGTTACTGATAGTAGGAGCTCTAATGAAAGCCAATGTGAAGATCATTAAGGATGAGGTGAAGCCGGCCCTGAACACGATCACTGTCAGCTCCTACAAGCTCGGGAACCTGACAGACAATCTCACCATACTCCTCATCATCATCGGCGTCTTCATCTTCTTGGTCGCTGGTCTGGGTCTTTTTGGTGCTTGTTGTCAGAACAGATGCATGTTGGTCACAGTAAGGAATTTAAAAAATAAAGAGATGACAATAATGTTCTCTGCATGTTATGAAATATCGATTGTAGAGCTGTCGCTTGGAATTTTCGCTCGCCTGAAAAACTCTGAATTTTTAAATGTTTTTTTTTTTTAGAAATTAATTTTAAGTACTAAAACGAATATTTGTATTTTAGTATGCTGTTTTGGTTCTGATATTGTTCATCATGAAAATCGTCGCCATTGCACTTTGGTTCTCAATGAAGTCAGAGGTAATCCTATTTAATGTCACTAAGTGAAAGTGATAAATCTTAGACTTTATATTTGTCAATCATGAAAGAATGTGGTAGCTAAAAGCTTAGTTGACTTTTATTAATTTGTTAACTTGAAATCCGACTTGAATGAAGCTTACCTTAATGATATTTTAAGGTTGAAGACACAGTTAAAACAGGCATGCTGAAGTCAATTGAAACGAACTATGTGGACCACCGTCTGAATAGTACCAACGAGATATCAAATTCATGGTATTTATGTAAATTGATGTTTTTAAAATGTAGATTTATTTCATATGTTATGTGCAGTTATTAAAAAGGCAATTAAACTTAAAACGAGGCGAACTAAATTGCTAAAATTAATGCTATATTTACAGTTGGACTGCTGTGGTGTTAATCCTGTCACCGGACCGGACGCAGCTAAGAACGATCTGAGGAAGTCTCCGTGGTGCACTACCTCTGGAGCTTGTAAAGACACTAATTTCTTTGTCCCCCCTGCTTGCTGTCAAGGTGTGGACTCCACTAACTATCTGTCAGCGCCCTCTGACTGCACGGCTGGAACTAGCGGTATCAACTCTAAGGTAACAGGTTTTCATTATCTAAAAAATATATTTCATAACACATTGATAAGGAAAAATTTATGGTATTAAATTTGAATAAAAATTGTTTTTCTAGAATTATATCATTTCCTCCTCCTTTCTATTATACTCTGTCTATATGTCACTCCACGGTATATTGTTTTTTTGTAAAGAACATATAATCAAATATATACAATTCAAACTGTTTGAAATAAGAAATCATTTGAAATATCATGAAATATTATAAAAATTATGAATTAAATCTTTTAGGGATGTTACGAGGCAGTGAAAGATGAGATCGAATCTCACTCTAATCAAGTTATTGGGGTTGGAGTCACAATCCTTGTCATTGAGGTAAATGAAAAAAAACCCTGAAAAGCTGAATTACGGAATTATAAGCTTTTTAAACATAACAAGATAAAACTATCTAGTATTAAACATTCTACGTACAATAACAGTCGATTTAAAAAAAAAAAATAGTGAGCTCAGCTTAGCATGAGGCAATCAGATTTACTACCATTCAAAAGTGTCTTCAATTATCTGCATGCCTTTTCGTGGAAACGTGATGGAATGCAAATGGGGATAGTTTTGGTGATTCATAAAACACTGACATTTGTTCCTTATTCTGTCTAAGTGATTGGTAATAAATTTCATTAACTTGTTATTTTCCTTCCGGTCTGAGATCCTGAGCTTCATTTCATCTTTTGTCACGTCAATGTCAACACCCATTGAGGTTGTCATTTCCTAACGAGTACCAGTAAAAATGCAATAATTTAAACAACAGGCATTGCTATAGCACATGTTAAATACGTATTATTTTTACAACAGGCATTATTATAATACGTGTTCAATACTTATTTTTCTATTATTTTCAGCTTCTTGCAGTTATATTTTCTTTCATCATTTGTAAACAAAGTGCTGACGAGAAGGTGGTTTAAAGGTAATGTATTCTAACTACTTTTAACATCATAAAACTTTCTCTTATAATTGTTTTCAAGTTGTAATACTGGTTTTACAAGATTTTAGAATAATATAGCTATATCAATATATCCGATTAAACCATTTTGTCTCTTTTATAGATGTCTGCAGATTCCAGCCTTTTATATCCAGCAGCCTCTCATCCATGACATCTAAATAAACCTATAGCTAAGCAAAAAATCAACTAAAATCTTTATCATGTAGAATCAAAATTTAAATATTCTACAGTGGATTTTATCATTTTTCAATCCATCCAATGTTTACCACTGTATCCGTACGTGAATGTCTCTCACTGGATATTTTTTGACATCTCACTGCTGTTACATCACAATGGGTTTTGCATGAGAGTTAAGTAAAATAAAAGGAAGTTCATTCAAAGTTGTGTAAATCATTAATATAGTGTTGTATAACACATGGAACAAAAGGATCTCCAATAATTTGTTATTGGATATGATTTTTACCAAACTCGTTTGATTTTTTTATCCCTTCGACAAAGCTCAGGGCTAAAAAAAACAGATCATGGGAGATCCTATACTTATTGATTGATTTATTTTTTCAATATTGTATGATATCTTTAATCTACACCACTCTGTATTTTACTCTTTTTAAAGTCACTGTTTTGAAAGACAAGTTTTTAAAATATGCATTTATTTTATATCCTCAGTCTTTGACAATTAAATCTCACTTTAATCATATTAATCGAGTAATTACTTTATGATATGTATGCTTATTGTCAGCAGTGGTAGTGAATAATCACCGATTACTGTAGATCACATAATTTTCGCGACAGTTTATTTTCGCGAGATAGGCAATGAGTCTTTATAAGCGAAACTAAATTTTCACGAATTGTGGCCATGCGCTATATATTCTTAAGGAATTTTATAATACGCGAGAATGAAATTTACGCGAGCATACAATCTCGTGTAATTACGCGAAAATAAAGTTCTCGCGAATAAAAAATGATTTACAGTATGTTGCTGAAGAAATACTACTGGACATCAATCATTATGAAGGCTAAATTGGTTCCATTTACTGTGTATTTCGTGTATATATTATCGTAATGTTTCATATTGTTTTGCTAATGTTGTGTCTAGATATTCATTCTCTTCTTTTTTTCATTAAATTTTTTTACGATGTTCTTGACTTGTATTTCTTAATTTATTATATACCCAATGATGTGCTCTTATTGGGAAACGTCATGGTTTTTAAAACTCTATCTTCTATTTCCAACAAGACTTTAAAAGTAGTATCTTGTATATTATCTTACAAATATTTTATTATTATAAATACCATTATGATATTATTATTATTACAATATTATTTTACAAAAATCAACAGCTTAAAAACTTATGACTTTTCAACGTTATACACAACAATTCCCCACGACAAATTAAAATCCAGACTTGTTGATATCATTGACAGCTGCTTCTTCAATAAAAATGGAACTCGTAAATTTACTTACCAGGTCATTGGTCATTTGCAAAATTATTTTGTTAAAACAGATTCTGATTGCACACATAAGTTCTCTGAAGTTGACATCAAGAAGATGCTTGAGTTTCTGATTGACAATATCTATGTGGTTTTTGGAGACCACGTATTCCAACAACCTACTGGAATTCCCATGGGTACAAATTGCGCTCCGTTATTAGCAGATTTATTTTTATATTCATATGAAGCAGAATTTATGTAAAATCTTATGCGTTAAAAGAAGAAAACACTTGCTGTGACCTTCAACTCGACTTTTAGATATATCGACGTCGTATTGTCAATTAATAATGGTAATTTCCATTCCTACGTCGATACGATATATATCCTGGTGAGCTTGAGATAAAAGATACCACAGAGTCCGACACTTCTGTTTCATACTTGGGTATTTTACTTGAAAAAGACACTAATGGTAATCTAACAACCAATCTATATGATAATTTTAACTTTGACTTTAACTTTTCTATCGTCAACTTCCCTTAATTATGCAGCAATATACCTTCATCTCCTGCATACGGAGTATATATATCTCAGTTGATTCGATACGCAAGAGCATGCTCTACGTATGAACAGTTTCTAAAACGAGGTAAATTATTGACAAGCAAGTTGATGAAACAAGAATATCAGCAGTCTCGTTTAAAGTCATCATTTCGTAAGTTCTATGGTCTATGCAATGACGTTGACAGCAAAAACAATTTATCATTTAGTCAAATGCTGACTGACGTTTTTCATACCAATTGTTAGTCCATTATTTATACACTGAATTGACGACGGATTTTTTCCGTTATTTCCTGATCATGACAAGGAGCACACTGCGGGTGTGACCGGTCGTCAGGGGATGCTCACTCCTCCATGGCTCCTGATCCCACCTCTGATGTTTCGGGGTCCGTGTTTGCTCTGCTCTTATTTTGTATTGTTTTATGGACTTTTAGACTGAATACTGTTCGTTATCTCCATATTCTTCTTTACTAAGACTTATTGAAATATGGAGAGGGACAGAATTCAAGCTTAAAAAATCATTTTAACAATACAAATCAGGAGCAAACCAAACACGGACCTTTGCAACATCAGGTGTTCGGTAAGGTGCCATGAAGGAGTGAGTATCCCCTGCCAACTGGTCACACCCATCGTGTACTCCCTGACATGATTAAAAAATGTTAAAATCGGCGCAAATTCAGTGTGTAAATACCGGGGGTATTGACATTAAAATGAGTGTCAAAAACGTCGTTGTATTTTCTAGAGGGGTCATTATATCGAGCATAGAAATTTAACGGTTCTCTTGATATTCTTGTTTAATCAACTTGTCGGTCAACTGTTCTAGAAAGTGTTCGGACAAGGAGCATTTTCCTAATTAAGAGGTATAAACCCCATATGAAGGTGATGAGGAATTAAAAATATGTTTGTTTCCCCTAACCTGACACTAAATTCTCCAGTTGCGTCGGTAGGTAGGTAAACAATTTTTTTTCTGACAGAAGATTTGAAAATACATACTAAAATATAATGGAAAATTACCTTTATAAACGAGAAAAGTACAAAAGAAAGCAAGATGTGAACAAAATACTAAGTATTATACTTTTGCCTTATAAAACCCAAATTCAAGATTTATTAATTCACAACTGTTATTCAGTTGAACTTCTGAAACATCTCACGCCAGAGTACATATATATAAATCGAATAAAAAAGACATTAGATTTCCAAATACGCAAAGACCAACATCCGAGTATACTTTTTCTAACCTTCCATCAGCCTTCATGACAGTGCTTATAGACATAGAGTGCTTTTTTGAGGGCCATGAAATATGCAGTGGTTCTAGAGCATTTTGCTTTGGAGTTCAGAAGTAATTGGCTAATTTTAAGTCGCAGGTGCAAATCCCAATGAGGAACGTTGAAAAAGGTCCTTCAAAAGGGACCATATAAAACCTATGTCAAGTGTCGCAGAAGATGCTAGCTCAAAAAAGATCCCCCACTGCTTTATGGCAAAAAAGTGCTGAGTACGTCTAAATTTGGAGCAATGGGGAAATGTTCAAATGTAGTTCCAACAAATCTGGAAGGGATTAAAAGCAAAAAAGTAACAATTCTTCAAGGGCCTTTAATTAAAGAAAAAATACACTGGGCGTCTCAGGTAGCTGAATCATGCATGTTTTAAAAATTCTTTGGAAAGAGTATGTAAACAATATTTAATTGAACCAAACCGAATCTACAAATGATAAAAATGCTATATACAATGTCATAGTCACGAAGTTTAACCACTAAATAAAGGCATGAAGAAAGCCATACCATGTATTGCGTATCTTAAATTCAATAGACAGTGTTGTTTATAATTAACGTCCTTTTCGAAAATTTATTTACTCACATGGAGACGCAGACACGTCTGAAGCACTCTTAATTAGTCATGGTAAATTTCATTATCGAATTGTGTCAAGAGTGAAGAATTCAAATTAGCTAAAGGCATAAGATTGAGACGTCGCCGTTGTTTTATGAAGAACTAATTCTCTGTAATTACATCTGGGCACCATTTTGTTTCCAACAAATGCTTGAAAATCTCAGTAGAAAAATGTTGGCCGTTCTGATAAAAACTGATTTGATGAAATTGTATTTTTTAAAACTTAGTTTACAATAAAAAAAATTGTAATCATCTTATTTAAAAAATCTTTTCAATCGGTGCGATTTAATTGGGTCGGTCGCGTTAGGGAAAACAAACTTTTTTAAGGTATTTTTTTATTTTTGTCTAGTATATTGCGTAATAAGTAAATGTTCTCTAATAGACTATAACTTTTCCTAATCGTATATCATATGCAACATCTTATGCAATTATTCAACACGATAAAGAAAACGAAACAAGGCTAAAATATTATTAACAACAGCTTCTACAGTAAAAAAAAGTCAGGAATTTTAGTATGTTTTGACAAATGAAACATACGGCGATAACAAACAGCATTCAAGATCAAAAGTCCATAAAACAATACAAAATAGAAGAAGAGCAAACAAGGACCTCCAAAATATCAGAGATTGGATCAGGTGCCATCGAGGAGTGAGCATCTGATTGCAACCGGTGTTGCATAATATTTGGTCCGCCTCGTTTAAAGGTCTGGGGGGACCTAATACGATAACATATAAGGTCCGCCTTTTATAAGAAAAGGTCCGGCCCGTATAAGAAAGGATCCGCTTACATTTTAAGGTCCAGGTTGTACAAAATGTTTTAATCTTGACATTACATATGAAATTAAAGCGAGTTTGTTTATATCCTACTTAAGATGAAGGAAAGAGGATTTACCCTGTTGTTTTTATTTTTCGTTCATTATTTCTTCAAGACAAGAATCTTCTCTTTGTTTAATGCTGAATGTTTAATTCCGTTTAGAGCAATGATTTTTTTAAAAAAAGCCATATTTATAGTGCAAATGTTTGTTTTTCCCCAGAATATGTTTTGTGTAAATTAGTACGATTAAAGGTATGAAATCTGTCGGTGTGTATAGCTAAATAAACAATGACGGGGTGACGTATTTGTTTACCTGACAGGTACCCGCAGGTAGAACCCGCGGCAGATGGCACTGTCAGTGTAATGGTTTTGTGCCAGTTTTATATATAAATAGATAAGAATTTTTTTATTTATTTACCTTATGGTATAATGTAAGGAACAAAATATAATGCATGTACTGTAATTATGATATTCAAAATTGTGAGTTTTATAATAAATATGATTATATAGTTGGCCGTTTTGGAAGGTCGCTATAATCTCGAATGCGGTAAGATAAAAGAAGAAATGGGTAGTAACTGTTCCATTGCCATGCGCTCAGCATCTTGAAGTAACCATTGCGGGTCCTTCGGATGAGACCCCATATATAGTCTTTATATATTATTATGTTTATTCACCAATCAAGGGCCCACGGGGGGGCATGAACAATTATTACAAAATGATAACATTGATTACAATTCTATATTAAGGATAATGTAACATGACTAGTGATTAAGTTTGACATTGAGAAGTGCATCACCACACTGGATCAAAAGCATAGAAACCATAGAATGATAAAAGAAAACACAATTAAATAAAAATGATAGATATAAGGTGAATTAAAAAAAAAAAAAAAAAAAATCTTGTAGTAATGGCAGTACTCTAATATAAAACTAGTGCATCTTGAATACAAAGGGCACCAGGGGATGATACCTCTACACAGCCAGTCTGGCAAACCTGTACCCTAAGTATTGAAGATGGTCATTAAAAAAAAATCATTTAAGTATTAACAGATATAGTAATTTCAATTAATAAGTACTTAGCATATAATTAGAAACTTAATGCAAACTAATCTCTTGGAGTTAGTTCAATAGATATTTGACATATGCATACCCACATACACAAACACACACTTACTGTTACACAAATCCATGCATACAAAAATAATAATTTATATACAAATATATGTATGTATAGTATATATTATAAACATACACTTATTGTTACACATATCCATGCATACAAAAATAATAATTTACACACAAATATATGTATATATATAAACAAATGGTACTATCATGTATAAATGTAAATCTGTGATCTTGAAGGTAGCATACAATTAATGTAAAGAAAAGGTAACTTGGATACAGAGGGTACCAGGGGACGATGCCTCTGCACAGTCGATTATACTGGCAAACCCGTACTCTAAGTATTCAAGACACCCATTCTGAGTTTCTGACTGATTCTGTATATGAATATTTAAAATACTTTCGTATGCCAAGTGTAAGACTGATAAAATAGCTTTTTTCGAACTTTGTTGCCGCCGGGCGCATAGTGTTTCTCAAACACATCTTGTTTTCATGATGCTCCTTTTCATGATCGGGAAATAACGGGAAAATCCGTTGTCAATTCAGTGTATAAATAATGGACTAACAAATAGTATGAAGAACTCGGTCAGCATTTGACTCAATGGTAAATTGTATTTGCTGAAAAGGTCATTGTATCGACCAAAGAACTTACAAAATTATGACTTTTAACAAGACTGTTGCTATTCTTATTTCTTTAACTTGTTTGTTGATAATTTACATCGTTTTAGAAATTGTTCATACGTAGTGCATGTTCTTGCGTATCGAATCAACTAAGAGATAACTTCGTATGCGGGTGATGGAGGTATATTGCTGCATAAGTAAGGGGAGCTGACGATTTTAAAGTGAAAGTCATCACGTTTATCATATGGCTTGGTTGTTAGGTTACCATTAACGTCTTTTTAAAAGAAAAATTAGTTGTGTCAGACTCTGTGGTATCTTTTATCCCAAGCTCACCAGGATATATCATATCTATATAAGAATGGATATAACCATTATTAATTGACAATACGTCGTCGATATATCCAGATGTCGAATTGAAAGCCACAGCAAGTGTTTACTCTTTTTCATGTATAAGATTTAGGACAAATTCTGCTTCATATGTAAACAAAATAGGTCTACAAATAACGGGGCGCAATGGTACCTACTGAAATTCCAATAGAGTGTTGAAAGACCTGATCTTCAAACACCATATAGATATTGTCAATCAAAAAGCATCTTTTGATGTCAACTGCAAAGTACTTGTGTGTATAACCAGACTGTTTTAAAAAATATTTTGCAGTTGACCAATGACAAAGTACGATAATTTTAAGAAGTACTCTGTTGAGGCATTCTGATTCTACATTGAAATACTGGAAATTGATATCAAAATTTTTCTCAAGTTTCTCGAAAAATTTTCTCAAGTTTCTCGAGCTCAGTGTCAAAGTAAATGTATTCTTTGAGGAACAGCTATTCCATAAAAACTCCTGTAAATTCTAATTACCCCTAATTGTGCTCGTTTATAAGCCGACTTGTATTTATATACTTGTATTCTGAAACATAATTAATTAAAAACTTGCATTTACAGAAAAAACTTCGAACATATCACAGTTTTTTGTGTTTTGTTTGACAATAAGTTGACATGTTTTTCTGATATCAAATCGAATATGTTAGCCCTATGAAACAAGTGCTTCGCCTTCAGTAATATCGACTTAACTATGAAGTAAAAGATAACTCTATCTATTTCAGTGACGCTGATAACATTTTCCTTGTTAATAATTCGGTATCTGAATCAAGACAACAAAATTTTTTTTTAAATGCAGGTTTAAACTAAATTTGGCTATCAAATTCTATCGTGTCCTAAAAATATCTTAAGGTAATGTATTGACCCAATTACATGTAAGTACAAAGAGTCCTCCTTCGTTTCTGTTTATTAATCACAAATTCTGCATGAAACCTGAAAAAAAAACTAGAAGTAAACAAATGAAATATACTAGGTAAGCATTGGAATAGCCTGTTCTTTCCTCTTTGAATACTTTTGCATTTCAGACTAATTAATGTCGATAAATCAATATTATGCAGAATGGCGCGACATCGGTTATGAGTCATAGTCCAAACCGAACGTACAAATATTTTTGTTCCCTACAATTCTGGTAAAAACCAGTTCTATTTATAATTAGCCTGCCTGAGATCACGGTATGTATTTATCATTTATCTAATTGAGAATAAAATTTCTCTTTGCTTTTGTTTTCACTTCAAACTAACAAGCAAGTTTACTTGAAATTTTAAATATGAATCGCTTTGTCATAATGCTAGCATTATATAATAATATTTTACAAAAGAAAAACATTCATGGCACATTTTATAAGATCAAACAGAAAGTAAAATGTGCAATCGTACGTTAAAATATATAATTATTAGTAGTATACATTAAAGTGGCTACGGGAAAGATTTAAAACGACAATCAGAAATATCCTTTTAAAAAAACACTGTTTGTTAATTAAGAAAATAGCGAAATGTTAATTTTTATAAAGGACTTTTTAAAGCAAGGAAACAATAGATCTAGATCTGTTTCCGTGAGGAAATATAGGACTTAAGCTGTGTAATTCTAAGATTTTCTCCTCTGATAAAGAAATAGAGATAGTTTTTTTAAGACATATTTTTTTCTTTTAAAATTATACTTGTAGCGTCACAAGTCATTTAAGGAATTATCGAGCATTTCTTTGTAAGATATTTAATATAATACATATATACAAACGTATATCATATCAACATACTCATTAACAGAAGTTATGCAACATTGATTTTTAATTTTCAGTTTTAGACTTCACCATGCCAGACTGGAGGAAATTCGGAACTATTTCATTGATGACCATCAGTATTTGTTTGGTTTGTACAACTTCCTTATTTTTTTAATCCATACTAATGATGAACTTTACATGTAGCTTAAAACAAAGTAATGCTTCATATAGATCTACACTGAAATTTCAAAGAAGATCGTCTGATATGGAAATTTATCAGAAAGAAGACGGTGTTTGAGATGCAATACGTATAAACCATTTTTTAAAAAGTCCTTAATTTATACCTTAAACAGTTAAATAAGAAAACATCAATAAAAGTTGATTCAAAATCTTGGTAAAAGCATGATACTGTTGATATAAATCTGTTTTGTGATATCTTTCTTCTGAAATTCAATAAAATGTCAATTAATTATTATTTCAAACTGAAATCTTAAAACTCATGTAATTGCATTCTGTTCTTTTTTTTCAATTTTTGAACGCCATTCAATGTTTTCATTCAGTTTTTACTTGGAATAATTTCCTTGGTACTTGGGATATTTTTTTTGGCGGAACCCTAGGAAGTCGTGAAATAAGACCAGTCATTAACAGCATCAGCGTTGGTTCAGACAGACTCGGAGACCAAATCAGTATCCTTCCAATCTTACTTATTGCCATTGGCGTGGCTACGTTACCAGGAGCTGTTTTAGGTCTACTGACAGCAATCATAGTAAAGGGGAGGAAAATTTTCTTAATTTTGGTAGGTATTTTTTGTACATTTTGTAAACATGGAATTTGTCTATTTGAAAATATTCATATTCCCGATACTTATATTAAATTTCCTTTATCTTTTCAGTTGTCTGTTGTGAGTTTCCTTGTTTGTGTCGGTACCATAATCATTCTTGCTGTGTTTATCCCTAGAATTCAGGTACAAGCTTATTCTGCAATATAAAACAGTGAAATGTTACTGCTGTATTTGATCTCGATATGATGGTTTAGCTACCCGATGAATACAATATCCACCAAGCAAGAACATGAAAAAGGGGAAGTGAAAGTTCCTATGAATATTCGATATTATATTTCTAGCGTTGGTAAGTCATCGCATTTGCCATTGTATACTGTTTTGGTCAATGTGATGCCTGGTCAGCTTTTTAAAGGCATAATGTCATTGTATGATTCAATCATAAAATGATACAAGATAATAAAGCAAATCTGGTCATTTCTAAATTTAACTCTTTAAATTTGTTGAACCCCTACTGTTGAATATTTGCAAAAATTGAAGATAACAAACTCCAATCAATCTTTAAAAATCCAGACAAGATCATGTGGCCAAGAATCACAAGCGTCACCTACTGACCGGTTACACGCATTGTGATCCCGATGAATTGATGAAGGATACATTGCATATATAGTGAAATCTTCAATAATATGAACAAATGGAGATAACGAACAGTATTCAAGATTCATAAAACAATAAAAAATAAGAGCAGAGCAAACACGAACCTCCGAAATATCAGAGGTGGGATCAGGTGCCATGGATGAGTGAGCATACAAAAATAAGAGTTTATTTCTATGAAGAAAAAAAATCACTGAAGATATTAATCCATAAAAGTCATTTTCCCGAATAGTTATCAATCTCTCAAATAGTGATGTAATACATAAGATGTTAAATGTGTAATTTTAGATCAAGGAAATGAACAAGGAACAAATGCTTAAGAGTCTACAAGACAACTTTACCGATGTGTCAATCAACAGCGCAAATGAACTTTCTAATTCCTGGAATAAGATGTTTTTGAACATGAAAGTAAGTACATGTCTTGGAATTCTGGAATTGATTGTGAACATTAAATTGATTGATTGTTTGATTGTATATTGTTTAATGTCCCTCTCGAGAATTTTTTCACTCATATGGAGACGTCACCGTATGCCGGTGAAGGGCTTGAAATTTAGACCTATAGTATGACTACTATTCCGCAAGATTTTGTTTTTTTAAAATGTCCAGTTCAAACATTATTGTTTCAAATATATTTATTAATTATTTTATTTATTCAGAATATACTCTCCGATACCTAATCTAAATAATTTAAGATTTACATCACGCTCCCAGTTATACTCATTCCTGACCAATTCTCCGCATCTTATCAAATGTATAATTTGTATGAAGAATTTTAAATGCAGTTTTGTTTTTTTTTGGTTATGTTTTTAATAATTTACATCAAAATTTCATGATTTTTAGTTTCCTTTGTATATCACTAAGTGGATATCACTATCACTAAGTGGATATCACTCCAACTCTCTATAAAACCTATGCGCGGATCCAGGAATGAAATTTGGAGGGGGCGCCAAAAGTCGGCAGGGGGTCTGGGGAAAGCCTCCGGAAGCTCCTGGATTCTAGTGATTTTGTAGGTCTGGGGAAAGCCTCCGGAAGCTCCTGGATTCTAGTGATTTTGTAGGTCTGGGGAAAGCCTCCGGAAGCTCCTGGATTCTAGTGATTTTGTAGGTCTGGGGAAAGCCTCCGGAAGCTCCTGGATTCTAGTGATTTTGTAGGTCTGGGGAAAGCCTCCGGAAGCTCCTGGATTCTAGTGATTTTGTAGGTCTGGGGAAAGCCTCCGGAAGCTCCTGGATTCTAGTGATTTTGTAGGTCTGGGGAAAGCCTCCGGAAGCTCCTGGATTCTAGTGATTTTGTAGGTCTGGGGAAAGCCTCCGGAAGCTCCTGGATTCTAGTGATTTTGTAGGTCTGGGGAAAGCCTCGGGAAGCTCCTGGATTCTAGTGATTTTGTAGGTCTGGGGAAAGCCTCGGGAAGCTCCTGGATTCTAGAGATATTGTAGGTAAAATTGAGGTCAACCGAGTAGACATTTTTACATTTTCTCGACGAAGCGATGATTTACGCTAACTTTGACAATTTTAAGGGGGCGGATGCGCCACCACCCCTTAAATCCGCCACTGAATCCTGTAATTGCATGCATTCTGCCTAACACAAGGATTAATTTTACAAAAGGATAAATAAAGTCTTTAAATTTCTAGAGATTCATGAAAACCCCAGCTTCCAACAAAAGAACTTTCAATATATACTGGTATATCAAAGAGTTTTTTTGAATAAATTTTATGGACATGCTCAATTCGTAAAAAATTAACGCGTAAAAAATCAAATCACCATTTTCAACCTGAATTCGTAAAAATTTACAGCAGTAAAAATTACCCGTTATACGGTATATCAAAGAGTTGACACAGAGTTTTCAGTTGTGTTGAATTCAAATTCTGAATATTAGGCCTACAGTTCAAATCGAATTGAGTTTGTTTAGCTTATTTCTTTTGCGTTACATTGAATTTACCATTATGGTTTAAACATAATCTTAGGTAATAAAAAAAATAGCTGACAATTTCCAAAATTTCATGATAATAATAAGTCCATAAAAATTATCGCTTCCTCTTTTCCTGAATACTTAAATTTTGTTTTTTTGTGGTGTAACGCGTCAAGTATATTCTGTCATTCTTCTGGTGAGTTAGCGAAAATATGACACTATTTAATAAGATATAATCTAGTAAATGGTGCTTTTTTGTAGGTTTTCAATTGCTATACTATGAAATAATTCTCATCAATAGATAAAAAATTAACTTGTGATCATTTTTATTGATTGAATTTGTTGACGTCTTTTTATAAGCATAACGTCAACGTAACGTTGCGTGTCTCGTGTGACCCAATTAATTATACTGGAAGAAGACTCTCACTATCTAATGATTCAGGTCAATGTAGGTGTTTGATGCAATTGAACTTTAATAATTCTGATTCTGGGTGAAAGAAAAAAAAGAAGAGAGAGATTATATTTTGAATATATTACCTTACGTTTTGACCTCAATGATACAAGATATTTTCTTCAGAAAAGTGGTCACACACTAGAGCAATTCGCAATCTATTTTTAGTAACAATGCTTGATCAGAAAATCTCAAAATTAATTTTTTCTTAAATGATTTTTAATAAGCTTTGATTTGATATGTAACACAAGCGGTAAATACTAAATATAAAATTACTTGTGGATGCTACCTATACTCGGCACTCAGGGTGTAACGTTGAATATTGACCCTCACTAGAGCAATTCGCAATCTATTTTTAGTAACAGTGCTTGATCAGAAAATCTCAAAATTAATTTTTTCTTAAATAATTTTTAATAAGCTTTGATTTGATATGTAACACAAGCGGTAAATACTAAATATAAAATTACTTGTGGATGCTACCTATACTCGGCACTCAGGGTGTAACGTTGAATATTGACCCCAGTTGAAAATTGACCCGGGGGTCATTTTTCAACGTTGAATATTGAACCAGGGGTGTTTTTCTCCGATGAAAATTGAGACCAAAAGTCGTTGAATTTATACCTGTGGTCATTTTTCAACAGCTTGATATTTTTTTTTCTTATCCCCGATGACCTCAACAAGTTGAAAAATGACCCTGTTGAAAATTGACCCCACATCAGAGTTTGAACATTTTTTGAACTGGAAAGTTGTTTTATGGGATTTATCAGTATCTCTATATAATCTATATTTCGGTTTTAATTTTTTTTCCCTTTTCGAGGATAATAGAAATAAACCTTGTATATACCGTGTATATATGAACATTTTGATCATTACACAATTTCAGTTATCTTCAAGCATGAATTTATTTTTGACAATACTTTCTAAAATCCACATCCATAAATAAATACGAAACTATGAATAGGACGTAAAACAAAAATCCTGGAAATCTCATGTGTCTAGATAGTGAGCCCTTTATAATATTATATTGATCAGGTGGGCAGAACATCCCATCTAGTCAAATACAGTATAAAAATTAACAAAATTAAAAGCTTAAAAATTAGAATGAAACACATCGGTCAAAATGAATCCAATGATAGGTTATATTTGTGAAAAGATCAATATAGCGACCATAACATGTAAGTAATGCTGACTTAAAACAAGGTTGGTGAAATCCCTGTAACAAACTTAATTGTCAGTAGCCTGCCTCAACCTAAAAATCAATCGTTTTCGGAGCATAACCTTGAGAATGAGAACTAGAGTTAGAGTCTGGGATGGACTAAAAGCTGCACTTTCCACCATCTTTGATATCAACGATTGAAAAAACGCCGTTCCTGCAACTTCTTTTGACCTCAACAACTAAAAATCGCATTCCTCTTCAAAGAAACAGAGAGAGAGAGAGAGAGAGAGAGAGAGAGAGAGAGAGAGAGAGAGAGAGAGAGAGAGAGGCTCCTAAATTTTTCTCGGAGGCGGGGGTATGGTATCAAAATCCTTTGAAATGTTGAGACAAAAACCATAAACAAAATAAATAACGAAAGGCAATAAACAAGCAAGCAAACAAAAAGTGGAAAGGGAAACTAGCCATTGTTGAAAACCAAATCATGTTTCTCTAATTGGATGGAAGGGCTGCTTCAAAAAGTCCTCACAAACAATCCTGTGTTTCCCCGTTTTGTGTGTGGGTGTGTGTGGGTGTGTGTGGGGAGGGGGGTCAATGTTATATTTTGGCTACTTTATTGCAAAAATTAAATGACGCTGAAAGTCAGGGTTGTCTATCTAATGCAAACATTTTTTTACTTTAAAAAATACAAAAATGAAGCCCAGTCACAAATACAAAATAAACCCCAAATCTTTCTTCAAATATATATGGTACTAATCCCAAAAAGGGGAGATCACCCCACCCCTTTTACATCCTCTACTTAACAAAATAAATATGTATTAATCGTGAGGTTCGTTCTCGAACTCTTTGATTAACTATGCGAAAAAGATCACTAAAATTTTTATTTTGAAAAAAAAAAATCCGTTTTCAAGTTAGACATTATAAGTTATTAATGTTGTGCATAACTAAATAAGCACTAAAACGTACTTGCATCATGTGTTAAACTCACATCATTTACCAATTACTAATATTAGGAATTTTAAAATTGAAATAAATGGAGTGTTGTTAGCAAAATAAATTATAAATAAACAAATTTATGAACTAATGACATAAAATATTGCGATTTTAAGCTACATGTAACTTTGAAATCTAAGATATTTTATAAAATATTTTATTTTAAGAATATAAATGAATTACTGAATTAAGTGTGCATTGATTAAATTGGTGTTGAAAATTGAAACTGCGCGCGGGGGGGGGGGG